>JACMZG010001911.1:3075313-3122813 GCA_018340805.1 Microvelia longipes | reverse complement strand
ATAATTGTCTCTCTCCATTTATATTTAGAAGGGTTTGACAAAATTTTCTAAAATCTGGAGCACTTTAGTAAAGACGCACTTCTGGTTTTAGCTTCAATATTATAAAATGTCGCAAAAATAGAAACAAAGTTGATTGAAGAGAATACTTTAAATGTTTTTTTTTTTACTTTTTCTTCATTTATACCATAAACTACGTGGGAAAAGAATTGTTTTTTTAACTCTACAAAATAATTTAAGACACTTTATCTGTCATCATAGGCGTAGCCAGGGAGAGGTCGCCCCCCCCCTCCTCCCTAGCCGAGGTTTAAAAATTATATAAAAAAACGTGGTTTAGGCAAGGAAATCATTGTTTCTTACGTTTATAAAATTGCCTAACAGCGTTTGAACTGTGACCTCTGTACGAGTTACTTTACGTCTTGTAAAACTTGGTAGTATCAAATAGTGGACCTTTTTAGGATGAGTGCTTCAAGTGCTACCAAATTGAAATATTTGACTAAAGTTGTTTTCGCTGTCGGGAACTTGCACTTCCTCCCTGGTAAACGCTGATTACACAACAAAAATTAGTTACCAGATAGTTTTATAGTACTAGTTAAATGTTGTAATAAGTGAGAGGATGCTATGTTATGAGGTAGGTGTGGGAGGGAGAGGGTGTGTGTGCATACAGAACCCTGGAGTTGCTTCAAGTTGCCTGGAGGCTTCACCGGCTCCAAGTTATCCGATACTTGCAAAGTAACTGGATCTCTGCGCCACTGATATATCAAGGTCTTTTCAAAGGCCCTCTGACCCAGTTTTGGCTAAAAGTATGTTTTTACTAAACCGTTCTCTTATTTTCGAATTAACACCTCTCGGAACGAGCCTTGTAATAGATATTAAATTAACTTAATTATATTGCAACCAGCAGTCTCATGTCTCTTAATTTTGCAGTGACCTTTATTACGTATGTATTGCGTATTTTTCATACCGTTTTATACTGTCTTTTTGTTTATTGTTGTCATAGCTAAATTTCTATAATTACTCTGTTCTCATTGTTTATTCAAATCTATTTCAAGCCAATTTAGCCTCGCGCTCACGCTGGAGTTCCACCTTATAATTTACTTTGTTACATACATTTCTTAAACCCCTTTATAAATCCTGTTCTAGAGCGATGAAAACATTTATGTGGTTCTTAAGAAGTCGCAGAACATTTTGGCTAGTATTCTACTCGCACAAAACATTCGAAGATTCATATGAGGTCGTCATTTGTTTGTGACTCCTATTCTACTTCCACAAAACATTTGAATGGTTAATATGATGTCGCAATTGGTTTATGACTCCTATCCTACTCCCACAAAACATTTGAATGGTTATTATGATGTCGCAATTGGTTTATGACTCCTATTCTACTCCACAAAACATTTGAATGGTTATTATGAGTCGCAATGGTTTATGACTCCTATTCTACTCCCACAAAACATTTGAATGGTTATTATGATGTCGCAATTGGTTTATGACTCCTATTCTACTCCCACAAAACATTTGAATGGTTATTATGATGTCGCAATTGGTTTATGACTCCTATTCTACTCCCACAAAACATTTGAATGGTTATAATACTATGTTGCAATTGGTTTATGACTCCTATTCTACTCCCACAACACATTTGAATGGTTATTATGATGTCGCAATTGCTTTGTGACTCTTATTCTATTCCCACAAGGATAATAAGCAGTCCCAATTCGTTTTTGACTCCTATTCTACTCCCCCAAAACATTTGATATTAAATGATATCGTAATTTATTTTTGACTCTATTCTTATTCTTATTCCAACTAAACATTCATGATGTTAATATGATATCGTAATTTATTTTGACTCTATTCTTATTCTTATTCCAACTAAACATTCAAGATGTTAATATGATATCGTAATTTATTTTGACTCTATTCTTATTCTTATTCCAACTAAACATTCAAGATGTTAATATGATATCGTAATTTATTTTGACTCTATTCTTATCCCTACTAAACATTCAAGATGTTAATATGATATCGTAATTTATTTTGACTCTATTCTTATCCCTACTAAACATTCAAGATGTTAATATGATTCGTAATTTATTTTGACTCTATTCTTATTTCTTATCCCTACCTAAACATTCAAGATGTTAATATGATATCGTAATTTGACTTTCAATTATATTGCACTCCGATCAAACTTCCACGAGGCCATTAAAGTAATTAGTTTTCAATCAGTGCCTCTCAATTGAAGGGATGATGGTTTTAAATATAAAAACCAATCCTTTAACACAATATTTTATGCAGAGCAACACAAATAAGAAATTACGACAAATAGAGAGATCATGTTAGTTGTAAAAACAATAGGACAGTGGTATTTTTGCCGCTTTGCGGCCAATTAGTTGTTGCCATATTATTAGTGTATGTAAGTGGCAAATTGCCACAATATTAGCAAAAATATTTAAATGTATTTGCCGGAAAACAAGGTTTGTTTACGTATAGTTTCATATATATATATATGTCGAACGTTAAAGTCAAAACTATTTCTGACTTTTTAAAATTTATTTTCTATGTGAGTTTTTTTAGCAATATTCTAATCTTTTAGACCGAACTCTATTTTTAAAATAATGGTATCAGACCTTAGTGAAAATCTGTCTTACAATGCAGGATGTTTATATGGCGTATTATATAATTATAATGTCTTGCATAGACTTCAATACTGG
Organism: Microvelia longipes; assembly: GCA_018340805.1. NCBI lineage: Eukaryota > Metazoa > Arthropoda > Insecta > Hemiptera > Veliidae > Microvelia > Microvelia longipes. The sequence continues at coordinate 3,120,099 of JACMZG010001911.1, read as the reverse complement.
ATTTTAACGTTGCAAAAATTTAATTAGTTGGCAATTCTTTTTACTTTAAATTATATCTAAACTTGATTATTAAATATTTTATAGGTACTATTATCACAAATAGCTCGATATGCTTAGCGTTTTTTTATTGGCTTTTACGAGTAATTACTAAGTTATACTGTATAATTACTTGTGGCATACGCCCATGTTGCAACAGTTCTTTCATTCGTTTCAACAATGAACTCTAGTCCTTGGCTAGACCTGGTCTTTGTTATGCAGTTGCACGCAAAACTTATAATTTGCAAGAATCAAGCGGAACTGAAATGTTACATTCCCCAATAAATGTTGTGTTACAGTACATTGTTTCGTTGTAAATACAAATTACCGTCGAATAAGGATATTTTTGGTGAGTGCTTGTTGTTTCTCATTTAAGTTCATGCTTAGTACTTAGTACCTTTGTACTTTCTAAGGTTAGGTGCGACAGGTTCCCAAGCGAAGGGATCCAAGAAGTGAATCAATTTATTTTAGGAAGAGTGTTCCTTTTCCCCACCTACTACCGTAGGGATTAAGAAATGTATGGAGTTCATCCTAAAATTTTGAAACCGAGGTTTCACCACAATTATCCGTTTTAGGAATTTCCATGACGTTCTGAGTGGTTTTCATTATGCTGTCTGTCTGTCTGCGGTTTTCATTATGCTGTCTGTCTGTCTGCGGTTTTCATCATGCTGTCTGTCTGTGTGTGTATGTGTCTTTCTGTGTCACGCATAAGTCCCGCTGTGTTTATGCTTGATAGTTTAGTTCTCGTTGTGCTCCCCGAAAGATGATATTTTTCAGACTACTATAACCAAGTTAGCCTAGTCATCAAAAATAAAAAACAATAAACAATCGTAACAATAAAATTTTGGAAGATTATACATCTAAAGGTGTCTAATCGTTAATTTTATTTGAATGCCTATCTAATAAGTTATACCAGCTTAGGGTTTGGATAATTATTTTATTCTTAGGACAAGCAAAGCAAGTCCAAAGTAAGAACATTTGTCCGCACACCCTAAAACTTAATACTTGATCATTCTATTCTGGGACCGAGCTTAGCAAGAACGAAGTGACAGAACTTAAAGCTTTGTATAATCATGACATTCGTTCGAAGCGAATCGTTCGGAAGTTGTGAGGCATAGTACCGATATATTTTATACCTGACTATTTAAATATTGGTTTTTCGAAATGGGTAGATCTGTATCAATAGTTTAGGGTGATGGGTAAGTGGGAGGGGGGGGGGGGGCTTCTTTTAAATAGATGTCTAAGCATTTTTGTCTGGTTTTGTTTTTTTTTTCATGACGTGAACGAAACAAGCCTTATAAATTATAAAAGAAGTCTCTCCACAAAACAAAACTTTATTGGCAAAGCGCTTTCAACCTAACTAGAGGCCATCAACAGTGCAAAACCTTACAGAGTCTGACTGTAATACCTAGTAAGAAAACATAGACTAACTTCTTTACTTCTTTAACATCTCAACGGTTTTGCACTGATGATGGCCTCTAGTTAGGTTGAAAGCTCTTTGCCAATAAAGTTTTGTCTTTGTGGAGAGACTTCTTTTCTTTTTTAATTTATACTGGACTCCATTCACGCTCATTTCTACTAGCAAAGCCTGAGTCACTTTCAACTAATTTTGATGACAATTTTTGGAGTAGAATTTTTTGTATATTTAAACTCTTTATTTTTCTATATTTTCTACAACACAAGATCAATACTTTTATTGATATTCATTTATTTTTTAACAATAGTTGATTAAACGATAATATTTTTTTAAAATTTACACAGATTTGCGTTTACACGAGGCATGTAAAGCTATAATTTTAACTTTTTTTTACTTAATGTTCTTACTTATTTACTCTACTTTAGTGGTAAGTTGATTTATTTAATGTAAATAATAAATAATTTATTGTGTTTATAGGTGAGTTGACTTCTCTTTGGCTACTTCAATTTCTGCGTAAGTGTTTTATTATTTTGTCTTAAATATTTTATTTTATATAATATATATATATTATATATATATATTATATATATATATATATATATTATATATATATATATATATATGTATATTATATATATATATATATATATATAGATATATATATATATATATATATTATATATATATATATATATATATATATATATATACATACATATATATATATATATATATATATATATATATATATATATATATATATATATATATATATATATGTATATCTGTCCAATTTGCTGCCTTTATCATTCTAAAACCCTAGGATTTGGGAGGGAACTAAATCTTCAGCTAGTTTATTACAATTCTTCAACTCAAGGCTCTTTTTCTGCAATAACAGGCTTAGTATCAGGTAATACTGACTGTTGATAGTGACGAGACCGTTAGAGAGATTTAATTTATCTCTTATTTAATTCGGTGTAGTCTGGGGGTTTAAACTTATTAAGTCAAGTCTTATTAAAGTATCCGCGTTGTCGTCAGGACAGCGACTTAGTTTCTTAACCCAGCATTTATTATATTATTAAGTTTATCCTTGAAGGCTTTAAATTTATGTATTGTTATTATTTCTTATCAAATAAAAGTCTATCGATAAGGACTAACAATGAAGTATTTTCCTCAAGTTCAAGTAACAAATACACAAGCCATATATTTAGCTGAATTAACTTGGAAATTTATAGAAATATATCCAACAACCGGAGTATTTTGTTTTTTATAAAATGTTGACTGTTTCCTTACTTATTATGACCCCTACTAATTATTTTGAGAACCAGTAAATAAATGTTTGTTTTAAATTTCATAAAAACATTATGTTCGTATGGCGATGTTGTAGGACGTTTTAAATTGCTGAAACTAGATAAATATTTTATCCGAGGCATGTTACAATGGCTATGTTATGGTACGTTTTTAAGTCAAACAATTTTGCTGAAGCATGTGTTGATATATAGTGATAAAACACTATATAATGTGTTTTATTAAAGGCTTGTTGTTTTATTGTGTTTTATTGTAAGAATGTTTTATTGTTCAAAGATTTCGCTGAAGGCGTAAATAATTTGTAATAATAATTCTCTCTTTATTTAAGACCTTATTTTGTTAAATCCATGACGTTAAAACGCCCTAAAAATTCCCCTTCGATTACTGAATTTTGCTATTAAAAGATAGCACAGAAACACGGCTATCATATAAAAATTAATTTGCTGGTCCGCGGAAAATTCTCAAACTTAAAACATCCAAAATTGCTCTTAATAGTATGTCAAAATGTACTATTTATTTTCTAAATTCCATTAAGAGAATCTGAACTTCACTGAACATACTGAACCCGTAAAACAGATAAGTCATGTAGGTTTTAATCTACTTTCTCTTGTAAAAGCATTTATAAATTGTTCCATTTATTAACCATTCTTATTTAGTAAATAAGTTATTTGTTTTAATAAGAAAATTTCTTTTTTTCTTCTCATTTAAATTATATTTACGCTTCATGTTTGCTTTCATACTTGTAATATTTTTAATTTATCATCATAATTTAATCATTATTTTATATATCATATATATCATTTGATACTACCGAGTTTTGCAAAACATGAATAGTTGACACAATTCAGGCTCTGTCGGCGCCCTGATGAGTTAGACGTAACGAAACAGAGTGGGACATGACATTATGTCGAGCCATCAATGATGACGAATGTCGAATGATGGAACAGTTCCCAGATGTAGCATTGCATTTTGCTTGTTACATTTCCTAGGTGTCTCTCGCACAATTATATTGTGTTATATATCATATTTTGTTAAATTAAGAAATGTTTTTATTAATTTTCTAGTAGGTAAATAAGCAAAGTAATGTGTTAGCAAAAATATCCAAAATCGGGACGTCACTGGAATTATCCGTTTCAGGTGTTTTTAAAGCCTCCTAAGTGGTTTTCACTAAGTTGTCTGTTACTTTTCTTTATTTATACCGTAAATTTGTATAAATTTATGTATATATATATATATATATATATATATATATATATATATATATATATATATATATATATATATATATAAAAGTTATTTATAACTTGATTAACTCACAATAATGATTCAATTCTTAAGTTGATATGAAAAAATAAAATAAAGAATTAAGTGTTATGGTTGATAATTTGTTTTACCTCGTTTTGATTCTATTCTACTCGTTTCATATGTTTGTTTTATTACATAAATATAACTGCGCAGAATAAACTTATTGTTTAAAAATGTCTTTTCTCTCCTTTTGTATTTAATGTATAGTGTGGGTGATCCTACACTAAAATCAAGAGAGTAATATCTGTTGAGTGTGTAGGGCGCATGCGCTGTAGACTGAGTTAGCCGGCAAACCCCATACCACGTGGTGAGCGGTATTCTGAAGGCAGTACCGCAGTGATACCCATACTGTCAACATCTCTGTTTAACTCCGTCTAATTATTCCCCGCACACCTTTCAAGTAAATTAGTTTGGTCTGAATAAGACGACTTAATACAGAAGATCTTAAAGTTTTCGTCCGTTTCGATTACGGTTTGTTCTGATAAGCTGGTTTTGATTCGATTTTATGGTTTATACTCATGATGTTGGTGAGTTGGAAAAATTTATAAATATTTTCAAATTCTATTTTTACATTTTATTTATACTTACCATATGGACGAGCCTTATATGATCTTATTACTTTGGCTTTAGGTTTGTTTTTATCTCATCACACTATTCGTTTGATATTTCCCTTAACCATATTGCGAATAAGGGTGGAAGCATGACTCGACATTTATTTGCCCTAGTTCCCAAAATCCATCCCCTTCTGGAATATCTTGGAACCTATTTATAACACACTCTCGTCTACTACTTCAGCATACTTTGAAAACTTAACTCTATTCGTCGAATTTATTTTTGAACCTAATATAAATAAACATTTTAATAGATATTTGTTTTTGTCGTTTCTTCGTTGATTTCATGTCATATGTTTCTTATTTCTTTAAACTTAATATATTTTCTACTTAATTTAGAACTTCTTTGTTTTCTGTATTTTTATTAACCTATTTCGTGTTTTTTATGTTTCTCTGTAAGTTTATGATTTCTGTATTTGTCATTTGTTAATTTTATGAATTGCTTATTTTAATGCACTCATTAAATTATTATTGTTAGAGCTTATTACTAGAAAGTCTTTAATTATATTGCTAGCCTAGCCGTAGATTGCTTTTTTAACGAGATGGAATCGTATTTAGCATATTTTAGGGCCGCATATGTCCTGTACCAAGTTAGTTGTATATTTACCAGTTTTATTATTTTATAGCTTTTGATAAGTTTGTCTAAATTATTTCTTAACTAAGACTTTTGAAAATATTTATTTTTTTTGTTAAATCATTATTCACCTTCAATATGATTGACAGTAAAATTTATTATTATTTACTATTTACTAATAATCTTATTAAATATAATCATTAAGCTTTACTAATTACTAAGTAATTATTAACAAATAATGTAAATAAATTAAATATTATTAATATTAAATATTATTATATTAATTATAGTATAAATAAATTATAAGTACTAATTACATATAAGTTATCATTAACGTTAGTACAACATATACATATACTAATATTATTTACTTCTTATATTTATATATGATTTTTTATATACTTAAATGCTCTATACCTTAAATATAATCGTTAATAAAATTTATTACTTATTAATAGTTACTAAATACTAATAATATTATTAAATATAATTTATTTTTTATTTATTTATTTGATACCAAAATGTTTTTTGGTTTTGTTATGAATGTTAAATTTTATCCACTTGAAAAAACCAACTTATTTTAGTGGAAATTACAGTTTTAAATTTTTTGTTTTATCTTAATTTTATCTTTACTTCCACTTATTAACATAATATGTCATTTAAAATCAATTAGTTTATAATTAATTGCTTGAGTGACGTTACATTAAAGAGTTAATGTTTTGAAGATATTAAGTTGATTGTAGTAGTTAATTAAAAGATAAAGAAATCAGTTTATCAATAATTAATTTTAAGAGATTCTAACCTTTAATTGAAGTATAGTCCTCAACTTGTAAATAAAAACTCATCTAAATGCAATCTTTTTCTGGTTTAAAACTATTTGGTTCAACAATAAAAAAATGGGTTTTACATTTCCATGTCTAAGTTTGTCAAAATGGTTTTTGACAAAAAACAAAAATTTTAAATTTGTCATATTTTTTACGTTTTAATATTTTTTTGTAAGGATATTATTTTAATAATTTTTTTCTTCCTACTTAAACATTTTTGGTTTTGTTTCTACCTGTATAGTGTAATTAAATGCATCAATTCTTGGTTGTACATCACAGATATATATATTTTGTCATCATACAATTGTACGGGAGACAAATATTGCTATGCTTTATCAGGTAACCTGTTGCATTATTTGTCCCTCTTAATCATTGATGGCTCGTCCTAATGTCATGTCCCCTTAGAATAATACTTTATATAGAAGGAGCACTACTGATAACACGAAAGGCGGTTAACTGGCAACTAAGTAATTTCGCCACCCTACAATATACAATTTTCTACAAAAAGTTGGCATACTTCCGGTTGCTGATTATTATGTTCTATTATTAATTAATGATTGATTATTCAAAAATACTAATATAAATATCGGTGCATACAATATTTATGCGTATTTAATAATTTTAATTTAACGTATTTATTAAAATTATATATAAAAGTAGTCCTCGTCAACTAATGTAGATTCTTGTATTCCGCCTCCTTTTGCCATCTAAGACCAGTATTATTAAATACTCAGCAGATGTTTTAAGTTATTATATTTGTTCTTTACGATCTTTCTTCATTAATAGATATTTATGGCACATATTTAAAATAATGTTTTGTTGTCAGGTTTGCAGCATTACTTAGTTGCACCAGTCAACCGGCTTTCGTGTTATCAGTGGAATTACATTGTGTTTACGGTCCTGTGCTCCTTCTATATATAGTATTATTCTAAGCATGTCCCACTCGTTTCGTTACGTCTAACTCATCAGAGCGCTGACTGAGCCTGAATTCTGCTCCCTTACTCACTCAGCCCTGTGCTTAATATTCTGAACAATATAATGCAAAGTAATCATGTCCATATTGTTACAAAATTTTTAATTCTTTCTTTACAAAATAATTCCTTTTTTTGTAATTTTTGTGGCTTACAATAATAAGCTTTTAAGATTTACTTAATGACCCCCCACACTCAGAAATACCTTATGAGATTCCACAATTTTCTATGTTAATATTTTTATTGTAATACTTGTTTCACTTTGTATTGAATACTTCATTCTACTTTCTTTTACTCTTTATTTTACTCTTTCTGTAAAATAAAGAGCTTTAAAAGAATAAAATAAAAGTTTATTTTATTTGTAAGCTATTGATTCATGAATAAAATTAATGAAAATTTTTATTTTATTTGTTGATTCTCAATTTTGACCCAAATTCGGGATCAAGTTACAAGTTAGTCATGATGTATTCACTAATATTTTTTCTTTCAAATTTTGGATTATTGCATATTCTGTTATGTAATCATAATTTTTCCAAAGGGAATTCTCAAAAAATACAAAATAATTGTCTAAATTGAATATTTCCTTGGACTAATAAATATCTTTTGAAATATAATAGGTCATGTATTGCAAAATATTTGATTTTGTTGTTGAGTTTTATTTTGCTTACTTGGTCATATTTTCCATGCTAGTGAAATTTTCACTTATCAGGTTACTGGTCGTTAACCCTATTTGATTTGAAATTAATTTCTGTTGTTTTGAAATTTATTTTCTTATTTTGTTAGCAATGGGTGCTAATTTTGCTGACTTGTAAGAATATTTATTTTTTAGTAATGTATTTAATTAGTATTACATCTTTCTAAATCACTAACTTAAATATCTTCATTTTTAAAATATATATCTAATTATTAAAGTGCTTTGTTCGTACTGATTTTGTCATTGTCTTCACTCTGGAGTCGACTTTTACATTCAAATTCGTGTATATTTTTAAAAAAAATACTTCACAGTAAATGATGCATATAATAGAACGAGACTTGCATGTCCCCTACACCTTTTCCAATTTTATTTGAGAAAAACGTTATGTTTATTTGAGAACATATCAATTGTATTTGAGATTAGAAAAAATATATTTTAGAACATCAATTGAATTTGAGAACAGTCAGTGGTATTTGATAGGCATTATATGAATTGAGAGCAGTGAATTCTATTTAAGAATTTATTAAATTTTTGAGAACTTGTGATTTGATAATGAGAAACTCAAATTCGGCAATTTTTACATTACTATTTTTCTTAAATACAATTTACCTTGTTAGGTGAGAGTTGAGCATGAAAACGTATACAGGGTCAACTCACTTTAACCAACATTAAATCCTTAAATTATGGGGAGAACATGGTCCTAGACCTTCGAAAATGTCTCTACTCCTACATAGTAAATAACTCCAAGGAGTTCAAATTATCAATAATTTTTTTGAGCTAGGAACGCACTAGGGCATAGGACGAATCCAAAAAGCCATCATACATGAAAATCGTTCATCAAGCACAGCTGATTGTCATTTGGATAATTTTCTCAAATACAATTGACAACTTCTCAAGTTCAATCACCCTTTCTGAATGAAATTAACTAGTAATGCGTGCATCAAGAACTCACGTCAAAAGAATACATCAAATAAAATTATTTATTTAAAGCAAGCAAAGATAGTCTATCGAAACATTCGGACGCTATACTATTATAAAGTATAAAGTCAAAAAGGCTCGCTTCGTTCGCTACAATACGTATATTTATCATAATACATAGTAAAATGGCTCGCTTCGCTCGCTAGATTGCTTATATTTATTACTAATACAAGTTAAAATAAAGGCTCGCTTGCTCGCTAGATTGCTTGTATGTATAATAATACAAGTTAAAATAAAGGCTCGCTTCGCTCGCTAATGCTAGTAATACATATAAAGGCTCGCTTCGCTCGCTAGATGCTTATATTTAAAATAATACATAGTAAAAAGGCTCGCTTCGCTCGCTAGAGTGCTTATATTTATAATAATACATAGTAAAAAAGGCTCGCTTCGCTCGCTAGATTGCGTAGATTTATCATAATACAACGATATATTTTCTTTTTCTACTCTTTAAGAGCTTTAAAACGATATACAACACGATTCCGTCGCTCAAATTTTTTCATCTGGTCCGCTATATTGGCCGCCATTTTGAAATATTTTTTGGAATATTACCAAAACTGTACAGCTCTGACATATAGTTAATTTAATTTGTTTAAAAGTATCTTAAGTATATTACAATAGATCTTTATCTTTATTAAATTCTTATAAAATTAGTAAAAACTAAATATTATATTAAATTATGGCCGCCATGTTGAATTTTTCGGAATTTAGTATATAACATTTTTTGTTCTACTAATCAAGAGCTTTACAACGATATATCACTCGAGTTATTCTTTAATTTTAAATTTTTGAGTTCATTATTTTAGCCGCCATTTTTAATTATTCAAAAATTTAAAATGTTGACCATGAACATATTTTCTTTTTTTCTTCTTTAAGAGCTTTAAAACGATATCAACACGATTTTTTTCGCTCAAAATTTTTTTTTTATCCGGTCCGCCATATTGGCTGCATTTTGAAATAATTTTCGGAATATTACCAAAACTAACAGCTCTGACACATAATTAGTTTAACCTGTATAAAAATTTATTAAAATCGGTTATTTTTACGGCAGTTATTCGCGACACGTACAAACAACACAAACATAAAAAACAAACAAACAAACAAACAAACATACGCGCCGTCCCAATCTTCTGGAAATGTAAGAACTCATTACGTTCGTTCAACAATTCTCAATTTTATATAATGCTTTCTCAAATAAAATTGACTATTCTCAACTACATTTTTGTTGTTTTATCAATTCAACAGACTAATCTAATTTACATTTGATATTTTCTCAAATACAAGTCATTATTCTCAAATACAATTAATATCTTCTCAAATAATGTGGAAAAGTGTGTAGTAATATGACTGAAAGGTTCCCTATGGCTGAAACGTGCACAATTAAAGTTCTTAGATTTTTAGTGTGACTTGATTGATGAAAGTGAAAAATCGTCAGAGGGGTGGGACAAAGATAATCAATTGACCAGCATCTTGATTCGTATAAATACAGCAAAATAATAATTAAAACTAGCTTAATTGCATAAATTTACGCACAGCAAGCATTCTTAAGGAGTAAAAATTAGTTATTAATGCCTCTAGTTTTGTGGTAAAATAATTCTTGTATAAGAATTTTTATTTATTCATTTTTTTAATGTTTAATTATTACTTATATTATGTATAATGATAATAATAATTTATATATATATAAATATATAGATTTATTTTTATTGTTATTGTTTGTTATGTACTTATTTTTTTTAATTATTGTCCATTTCATTATTTTTTTTAAATGTGCTATACTATTATTAAACATGTTCTTAATGATTTTTTTTCGAACATGCGCAAATTATTAATGCTGACAATTATTTTTTTTTTTTAATTTATTTGATAACATGTCTTTTATAATTAGGTTGAACATTTATTTTCTTTTATATAAGCGTGTACACTTGATATTAAATTGAATTTGATAAAAAACAATATTGTTTTAATTGTTGTTTAATTGATATGATGAAGAAATATTACTAAAATTTTGTTTTAGCCTTGATTTGAAAAAAAAATATGCGATAATTTAAATAATTTTTATTGCAAAAAAAAACTTGTTGACGAAAAAATCACGATTTAATTAAATAAGATGTGCGATTTAAATTTAAATTGCTGGCTGGCGAAGAAAATTTAAAAAAAATGTGTGGCGCCGGTGTTGCCCAGTAAATTTTTGTTATCAAATAAAATTTTGTCTAGTTCGTCTACAATAATTAACATATCATATAAAATCTTATTGACTCCTTAGCAAGTTTACTTATTATTTTATTAAGTTTACTTTTTTCCCGAAGCAAGGAATTGTTTCTATTTTGTGGGAATTATTAAATTTTAGAAAAAGAATAGATCGTAAACTATTTGCAATTTTTTAAAACTATTTTGTCTGAAAAGCATGAGAATAAATGTTTGATTCAAAAACTCAAATCAGTTATTAATTCTATGTTTTATTGTTAAACATTATTTATAAGAGCATAATATTGGGTGAATCAGGACTAAAAGCATCAAACTGGTGAATCAGGATTAAAACTTAAAACTGGGTGAATACGGACTTAAGGCGGCATTCCCCTGTGTAAATTCGACTAAAGGTAGAAAACTAAGTCATTCGGACTAAAGGTTAACTGTGTAAATTCGGACTAAAGGTATAACACTGGGTGAATTCGGATTGAAGGCATTTATACACTGGGTGAATTCGGATTGAAGGCATTATACTGGGTGAATCCAGACTAATGGCATAATTCTAGGCCAAAGCATTATCAAACAAAATATATAAGTAAAAAGACGTTGTAAAAGCAAAATACTGGATTAAAAACATGTAAAAAAAACTTAATAGCATGTGATAGTTTTTTTAAACAAAATCTAAAAAATATTTGTTTGAATAAATTTTAATAAGCATATATGTACATTTTAGAGATAAACTATTATCAAATTAAAATTTTGATTTATTTGCTTTATAACTCTGGGCTGATATAATTCAAGGAGTCCTTAGCGAGAAGTGTGAATCGAGATATCGATATATTTGTCTTGTGCCAAATCTTCCTCTGTTGAGCGGCTATGAGATGTTTATTTTTGTGACAGCTTCTAGGTTTAGCTTCTACGAAGTTGTGGCATCTTATGGAAAGACACTGTTCAATATTTTCAATTTTTCTTGCCATATCTTGAAAATATATCGTTTGATACTGATGTATCTAAATACTATCTTTAGCACTTAAAGAACTTAGACTAATATCTTTTTAAAGATATACTCTCATCTACTAAATTTTTAATTAATTTAAAATAAATTGTAAGTAAGCCTTTAGGTTTAATTGTTTTAAGAAATCGCTTAATTTTTTTAAATGTTCAAATTAACATTTTAAACTATATTTAATTTTAATCTTACTTATTTATAGTTATAGTTTATATTATAGTTAATATCTCTAAATTGATTACATAAATAATTAATTAGGGTTTAACAATATCCAAAAATGAAACTAAAGTAGAAAATCAACCAAATCAGCTTAGTAGGAAAATAATCAAGTTTTAACAAAATTAATTGTTAAAAAGAAAAATACTTATTTATTTTTATTAATAATAATATGTGTAATATAATAATGAAATTAAAAATTGAAATTAAGTATTTCATTTAGTGTTCATACAATCATCAATAATATTAACAAATTTTGAGGAATTGCCTGTCTTACAAAACTAAATGGAGGAAGCATTAAAATTTTCCTGGGAAATATGTTGGGGTCCCTCCTTCATCTCCCTCCGTCTATTATCTATTATTTTTGTTAAAATAGTGTTGCGAGGGACGTTTTTGGCAATGAGTATGTGTGTGCTTGAGTATGTGTGTACCTGAGTGTATGTGTGCCTGTGTTTTGTTTTAGTTTGATTTTGTTTGTTGTTATGTCAACTTGTGTGTCGGTTCGGTTCAGTGTCCCCTTGGCTAAAACTAGTTCTTTTTAAACTTTAATTACGCGATTTTTTTTCCTACTAAGAGGTGGACAACCTCAGCGTATTGCCAACAAGACTTAACACCAAATTAAACCTGTAAATGTAGCTTAAGGTGTATTTTATTTAATCTTTTCTTTGTGAAAGTTTGTTTCAAAAAGTACTCTTCGTTTATTAAGGTAATAAAATTTAAATATATGTTATAAGATCATAAAATTTGAAATACAGGTTAAATCAATATAATATGAATTGTGTGTAATAAATATAAGTACCTACCAGACACCTCAGGTACCTGTGGTAATAGTTAATTTAGCTCTCGCTTATGTTTCGCTCGGCAAACTTCTTTTTGAGTGAATTTAAAATAACTTTTTACTTATAACTTTATAAGTGTAATTAACTGAAGTTCTAATTTAAGATATCTTATATTTTCTTCATATTTCAAAACCATTTAGAAAACCTGTCGTTAGGGATAAGTCCAAGAACCAGATCACCGAGTTCAACCCTGTAGAATTACTTATGTCGGGCCTCTATTAAAGATCAAGTGTCCACATTTTCAAAGCAGAGAATTTTGGCCCTGGACCCCTTTAAAGTCTTTTACAGCTGTCATGCATGATAATACAATAATTGGCATAACATCGTGTTTTCTTCCATTTTTAGCATTATATGTATGATATTTATTTCTCATATAAGTCTGACTGTATATTGTACAGTACGTGATTTAAAACGTGCAATTAAAAAGGTTTTGTTGCGTTTTAGGATATAAATTAATGATTTTTGTTAAATTTTTGGTCAAAACGAAAGTTATATCTTTGGTTTTATTAAACTAATTTCATGTTGTTAAACTATATTTTACACATTCACTGTACTCTGGAGATATTTTAATTTCAGTCAAATTTACCCTCTCTTAGCGGGACAGTCTGATAACGGTATCTTTTTACTTTCGCCATAGGCGAAGACAATTTCAGATAGGCCTTTGGTTACTAATCTCCTACGTATTCTTATTTTTATTCTGGACCTTTGTTGCCAGTCACCCAACGTCAGAGTTTTGTGCTTTAATTGATATAAACATTTAATGTGACGTAAATGCTAGATCCGATTAAATAAATTATGTATGAACATTTTAATAGGTTCTTAAAACCCTGGTTACCTGATAACCTCTTACTATAACTACTTTAAGTAAAAGTTCTTAGAAATCATATCATACATGCGCTATCTCTAATGTTAGATAAGTTGCAACTTTAAACTTTGTATTTGGGACTTCACTTATCTTTTCCCACATTTTCAAGTCCTGTTTTTTTTCTGGTAGTAAGTTTTAACACTTCAACTTATCTTATTTACTGTTGTACTTTATTATTTATGAAGACATATGAATTTTATATTGATTTCAAACATTTTTTTTTTCTTGGTAACCAGCCTTTTTTTTATTAATAAGGTCTTAAATGTCCTTCTTCTTAAAGTTTTATCTTTACTAACTTCTGTTTGATTAACTATAGTGTTATTTTTTTAGATCAGCCGATTGAGCCGATTGTTTACCTCAGACCTACCTTTACACCAATTGTATTACTTGTTTGAAAATGTATGAAAATTTTAATAAATTATTTAATTGTTTAAACTCTTCTTCAATCTTAGCTTGGCTATAAATTTCCTTAAGATTTATCATCCAACTTAAAACTTGACTTAACCTTTTTCCAGAGGCACTTAGACCATTCATGTGGAATCCATTGGGCCCAAAATCATGGAACTTAGTAATTGCTAAGAATTTTTCAAAGGGAAAAAATAATATTATTACAGTTAGGTTTTTTTAAGCCGGTTTTTTTAACATGCTCTTTGGTGCTTATTTAATTTTCTTAGCGCGTTATTTGATAAAGTTTAAGTATTGACTCCTTTATTTTTCCGATATCAAAAGTAGTTAGCTATAATTTGATATGATTAATGATATATTCGTACACCTGATTATTAAATATATTGCAATATGTCACCCATATTTTCCGTCTTTAGTTTAACACTTAAACTCCTAGACGTTTTCACATTTTTAAACTAAGAATTTTATTTTTGTTATAATATTGAGCAAGAGCCAAAACTGTGTTCTGTTCCGTCCTCTTTAGTTTTTTTTGAGAATATATCTTTACAAGATATCTCCCTGAACGAGTTTATTACTATGTTGGCGACTAAAATTCCTCATGTTTAAAAAATTAATATATTGTTTTGATACGAAATATGTGTCTGGCCTTCCTAATTCTTAAAAAGTCGCGTCTTCTATTACCCTCAGACCAAATTCAAATTTCGCTTCCCTATCATCAAAAAAGAGGGAAGTTGTTCTGACAAATTTAGTGCACTTCCTGGCGAACGATAATGCCAACTACATCGTTTTATCGAAAAGTTCAGGGTTTTGTATAAAAAAAAATAAGGGTAACAACTTGTTGCTGTGACGAACCTGTGCAAGGTTAACAGATATTACCTGTCATAATCTCTTCCTGTTATGAATAATTTAATTTCTAGGCGACTGTTTTGATGTTAATTATTTGTAAGTTGGTATAAGTTCAGTCTTTAATGGAGAAGTCCTGTATAAGTTTTTCTAAAAAGACTGCAAAGACATCCTGAAAATCTAACGACGTTTCTTAGGTTAATATGGAGTAGAGTAGGAGTGTTAATTGTGGTAGCGTGGACTCAATTTAAACTTTTTGTAGTTAAATTATTTAAGTCTTCAATATTTAATACCAAAATTTTTGTAGAGGGACTCCTTTACCTTCGACCTGTTATAATATTAAATAACTCACTGCTTTTTGGAAGACATTTATTGTTATAATTCTTCTTCAAGACATGTTGTGTATCGTACTAAATGTATTGAAAAAATTCATTGTTTATGATTAAATGATCAACAAGTGGTAACATATGAACTGATCGATGCATCATGTGTTGTTGCAATAAAGGATCAACAAGTGGTGACATATGAACTGATTGATGCATTAAGTGTTGTTGCAATAAATTATCGACTAATGGTAACGTATGACATGACGTGATTGATGAAGCAATATGTTGGTGCAGTTTACTGGTTAAAATGTGGTTTGTTTTACTGGGAATATCCTTTACTCGTTCTTCATTTGTTTAATTTCGTTTTGCTAAAAGAAATTTCATTAGTTATTTTAACTCCGTACTGAGTTTTTTTTTGTTTTAAAATGCACGCTTTTAATTCTATTGGTTTGTCTAACACAAATAAAATTCGAACATTCCCAGAACTATACGTAAATGACATTTTCGTCTTGGCTCTGATTATTTCATTCAAAAAGTTTAAAATAATATTTTAAGGTTGTTGGTGAAATCTCAATCTGTTGCACTTACTAGTCTGGTATCTTTGTCTCCTTGAACGAACCCGAGGGTGTTACATGTCTTGTAAATTTAATCGATCTATATCTAATCCGTTGTTATTGCAGTTTATGGGCGTTGCCTGCAACAGTTGATTAAGTGCTGCACTGATGTAAATCCCCCCTCCCCATTCATAACTTTCTCTTCACGTTCCTATCGCCTACATACTGCCGTCATGTATTTTTTATCAGAGCAAAGCTTGAAAACACAGATCAATGCTTGTTTAGCCTCATGATCTTCAAGCCTTGTGTGGAAACTCTTTTAGAAGTCCTTAAAGATTCGGAATGTCGTCCTAATCAATCCCAACTTACCTCTTTTCTTGATTCGGGTCTAAAATGAACCCGTATATTATTTTGAACTAAACCTGATTGTTATGTTTTTAGCTCTGTGTTCATAAATATTCTTAATAATAAATACCATTACATAAATCAGTACTTCTCTTCTTAATAGAATTATTTTGATATCGCCAGTGTCAGTCGCTCATTTCATTCATTGTCTTGTCGAGAGTACAGTGTGATTGTGCGAGAGACATCTTGGAATGTATCATGCTGATTACTTCATCTGGTAATGTCTTTCCATGGCTCAACTCGATATTTCCCACTCTATTTCGTTCGTCTAACCTAAATATATAATAGTTACATTTAATATTCAGCGGAAGTTATTAATACTCGCTTCTTTCCATGTGACGGCAGTGAGTGTTGGAAATGTACATCTGTGTTGCTATTTTTTTCATCTATAGGTTTTTGTGTTGTTATTAAGTTAGTATTGTGTATCTAGGTCTTCATGTTGATGCATGCTTCGTAACTCAAGGTCTCTAAGGCTAAGCAGGTGGTTTTAAAGATGGTCCAGGTGTTTTACCTACCTGTTGCTCACCCTCTAGCCTACCCATTAAACGTCGTGACTGCGGGTACTTTACCTCCTAACCATCTTTACTTCCAAGTTCCCCAACTATTCTGAACCTGCGTAGTTTTATTGTTGTCCTTCTTATTGTGTATCTACATCCTCCTTCTACCCTTCGCAAAACAATACGGAGAAACCTTCCACCATATTTCTTCAGTACCTTCTAGAACCTTCTATGAAGCAGGGTTTTTTCCATGTTGTTCCTCTCATTCAATTTCTCTTTCTTCGAAGTATCAGGTAAAATAATTTCTCTTGACAAGTTGTAAACACCATAAGGTTCATACTTTATGATCTTCACAATTTCTAGTTGTTAATTGTGTAGTTTTCTTGTTATAAAGCTGTTAACTGTTATTTAATTTAGTACCGTGGTTCTATAATTAGGTTTAATAACACCACTCGACTATTTTATTGTCTCTAATATAATTAATTATACTACAGTTATTTAATAATATTTTTTTAGTTTCCAATTTTTTTCGTCTTGATTTTTAATGTTTACTGTGTACGATAGCTTTACGACTAATAATAATTTTATTGCATCTTTTGTTCATATTTGGCACAACTTTTACGTCTACTACATAAAGACATTTTATTTGAAATTTGTATAACCACTTATGTTGATTCCATCCGAAACATCTGTTCATTTAACAACTTACTTAGGATTTTACTCATTCTCAAGATGGAACTTACTTAGTTTTTTTTTATTTCTCTTCATTTAATAAAAAAATACAATTTTCTTTAATCTATTAAGCTAGAGAATATGGCTCACTAGAGGCATGACCTGTGCTGTGAGGAAGAGTCTGTATCAGATACTGACAGATTATATCAATACTGACAGATCCTTATTTCTGAATGCTGTGAAAACATTAATTAAATCAGTGAACTGAAGTTCGTTGTTCTCAATTTTACAAATAAGTTACTTTGACTAACCTTCTTGGACTGGGTTACCCTACTTTGTGTAGGATTAGGGTTACTACTGTAGTAGACAACTCTGACCTTAGGACAAGCAAATAGTATATAAAAAGGACCATCGTTATAAAATATATCGATTTCTCGTCATATCATTCTAACTTTAATATAGTAATTTGTTACTTGTTTAAATAGGTTATTGTTTAGTTTTGATCTTAATAGCTAATATGGCATAAAAATAATAGTAGACGGATTTACAAACTTATTGTTTGCGGACAAGTTTAACCGTCTCATTTCTATGCTAATGAAAACAAATAAATTATTATTTTCTTTGTTCATTCTTTTGAAATCTTTGTCAATGAGATAATTTGTACAATTATCTCATTACCTTAATTTGTATAAACTATTGAATAATTAACTTGTTTATGGTTAAAATAATTATCCTGGTGTTTTAAAGGTAAATGTATAATAAAACTGGTGTCCTTTTTTGGTTTCATTGTGTTATATTGACTGTACAATTATTCCAGTTTTCTATTAGTACATGATACATTTTTACTGTTTCATTTTAATCCGCGAAAGCATTCGAAATCTATTGTGGGATAAAAAGAACTTATAATATGCACACACAATATATATTATATATATATATATATATATATATATATATATATATATATATATATATATATATATATATATATATATATATATAATATATATATGTATATATATATCTTAAATGGATACCTGAACTTCTCAAGGGTGTTAAGAAGGGCCTTGTGTTAACATTTGCTACAAGTGTGTCCCTATACGTTACAAAACAAATATACTAATTTCTTTTTAATGGGGCATATTTCTTATCTACGTTTTTTGTTAAATAAAAGTTAAGTAGCATCGAGCAGGTTCCATCGGCAATGAAACGAATGTAATTTTAATGTCTGAGGACGAAACAAGCGAGTCCGAAGTTGTTAGGAAGAGCGTAGCGAAACCTATGCTATGAGTTAAAGTTGTGTTAACGGAGTAGCCGATTGTTGCTATATTTTTGTGTTTATTCTCCCTTATATAAAATATATATCCAAGTATAAAATTGTTTGTTGACGCAACCAAATTGCAACTTATTAAGTGGTTCTCTTTGCCTGTCATTAAATCATGTGATATTATCGTCGTCATTAACTTCCATTTTCATAACGCATCCATAAATTTACATTTAATTTAAAATCCAGTTTTTAAAGGAGCTAAGTAATTTAAAAGTTTCAATTTTTCGCAATATATATTTTTCCGTAGCTTCGAAGTTCGCACGATCCGTCTATTTTATTTTGATTTTAAAATAATATCGGAGATGCAATCTTTAATTTGTAAAAATTGCATTTTGCGGTTAATCCCTAGAATAAAAATATGTATTTATTTTATTTAATTGGTTTTTAATTTTTAATAGTTTTTAAATTTGATATGAAATATTTTATAATTTGTCGTGTCTAATTTGAAATTTCATCTTAAGAATCAATCTTTTGAAAAATTCTTTCAAAAGAGTCATGTTATTTATTACATGGTTTGTTTGAAAACTTCATACTAAAGGTTAAAGCATCTCGATTATTTGACCCAATACGGTGTAGGTGTAGCTGAAGGAAAATTTAACTTATTTGCCTGTCAATGTTGCCGTGTATGAGATTCCGGTTTTGGGGCACTGAACCAGTATAAATTGGAACAAAATTTATTGGATATTCTTATCTCCCAAGAACAGGCTTTCTATTCTTGTGGATAGGATAGCTTAATGACACACACACACACATACATACATACATATATATATATATATATACATATAATATATATGTATGTATGTATATTTATATATATATATATATATATATATATATATATATATATATATATATATGTGTGTGTGTGTGTGTGTGTGTGTGTGTATTGCATCATATAAATACACAAAGTAGTGCAGTTTTATATCCTTTTGTAGTCTTAAATGTAGTTCAAGTTTTGTAAATTCTAATTAAATTAATCATTCTAAAGTTAAGTTCTAAACATTTTTATATTTATTGAAAGTTTTTTTATATAAGAATCTTACTGGCTTTTGTTATCCGATGCCTCGTGATGATCAAAATCAAGGCAAAAGGAAGGTCTAATTCAATCTTAAGACAAAATAATATTATTTAACGTTGCCCCACTTGTATGTTATTGAGTTGGGTTTTGCTCATATGCTTGTTAATGGTTTATTATTGTGTCTTGAGTGAGATTAGTTTTGCTCCTCGTGTGCCTCAGATTATGAGAGCTGAAGGCAATACTAAATTCAGTCAGTGGTATTACAAGCATTTTCCGAAGAATTGACTAAGCTAAAAGAAAATAAAGTATTATTATTTTATTTTCTTTATATAAATTATATCAAATTTTCACACATTAAAACTATAAAACATATAACTTATGAAAATATAATAATTGCTTAATGAATATATAATATATATTATATTATATATATATATATATATATATATATATATATATATAATATATAATATATAATATATATATATATATTTATATATCAAGGAGGGGGAAGGTGTGTTTTAAGTGCATTTACCCATTTTGTTGGTTTTTATATGATTTTCTAAAATTACAAAGCGATGAGTAAGCCATTGTTTTTTGAAATTAATTATTCGATTTTTTGTGATAATTTCTGCAGACAATGTTTCTTCGGAAATCTCTTCTTAATTAAATTAAATTTAAATTTTTGATTTTATTCAATAAATGACGATTCTAGACTTGAAACGTTTTCATGTCTCGAGAGGGTCAGTTATTGACAGCATTTTGTTTGTTTAATTTTAAAGCCTGCTCGTATTCAAGGCAATGGTTCGTGTTTTTATTTGTCAGCTTTTCTTTACCTAGAACTATTCTTACTATTAAAAATAATATTCTTTTCTCCGCTACTTATTGATTCTTATATTACTATATCAATACTAAATACATAGTAATGGCACTTCATCTGCCAATCTTGGTTCTTTTTATTAGTCTATTAGTCACTTCTTATTAATTTATTAGTCAACTCGTCTCTACATCCTCTGTGATTAATCTTTCTTTTTAATATTAATATTTCTTCTTTCTATCTATTTCTCTTATATTATAAATAGATGTTTTTTTCATTGTTCAACATCTTAAATTTGTATGTACGTTCAATTACAATAAAACAGTACATTTTATTGAAATGGCAAATAGTTTAAGATGTCTATTCTTTCACCTGTGACGAAGACTTGATTTCCAAATCGAAAGCTTAGGTTTTTATATTTAAATAAATTCCTTCAGGACTGAAGTCTTCTATATATTTTTTACTGAACAGACCATTACTCGTTTCCTTAATTATGATACATTTTTAATTTTTGATGCCCTACACTTTTAATGTCATTTCAAATATTCAAAAATAATACGCTGATTAAATAAGTTTCATTAATTAAATAAATAAATTTATTTCAAAGAATTTTTTTATTATTTAAATATTTTTTTTTATTTCATCTTTTTATTATTGGACTGTTAGTGATTATCTTTTTTTTATTTTAAATGTATTTGTTCTTTTCTTTGTCGTCTTGTTTAAGTAATTTTCTCTGTATTTACTTAACATTTATTATCTTACTCAAATTATCGATTTTTCTCTTTATTATATTCACCTTGACTTTGATTTTAACACAACAGTTATCATTTTATTGCCAAATTTTTTCTTCTTAAACATCGTTTATTTGTTAATGATTTGTTTCAAGGATTTTTTCTTCTCGACTGTTAAAGTTTATTTCTTTTCTCATTTCTTGTTTAAGTAAAATGTTATTTAGACGTCCTTGGTTAAGATATGGGAAAGGCAGTTTTTTTTGCATTCTTGTTATTAAGATTTTTTGTAGTTTTTTATATCGCTTTAAGCTAAATAAAAGTTGGCATTTAACTCTCTCCCTACTTAGCTAAGAAAACCACGTGCTTGCACACTTAGCTTATACACTTTATTTCTTT
Source organism: Microvelia longipes (assembly GCA_018340805.1). NCBI lineage: Eukaryota > Metazoa > Arthropoda > Insecta > Hemiptera > Veliidae > Microvelia > Microvelia longipes. The sequence continues at coordinate 3,098,271 of JACMZG010001911.1, read as the reverse complement.
ATTTTATATTTTTTCTCCCGCAACGTTTTTGCATCCGGACGAGGAATCGCCGTGTCATTCCTCTGAATTTTTTTTTGCCAAGTTTATACCTAAGTTCTTTTTACTTTAAAAAATTATTGATTAAAAAAATATAATGGTATAAGGTCTTGTTTTCTACTGTTAGTTAATTGCAAAAAATATATTATCAATGTACCGGAATAATAATATTATTTCCGTTATTAGCCGACAACTATGATTTAGTTGTCTTTTCCACCTATATTCGATTTAACCCTTTACTCTATCGAAAACGTTTAGATTTGTTCGAAATTCGGCACGCATGTAGTTAAATATTAGAACAACAATGTGCCTAGACTTAAATCATTATCGGCATCAGTTCAACTTTTATGTAACATATATACGTTTTTTTTAAACGCGCCTCCCTGCGGCCGCTTCGCGGACACATGGCCATGCCATATCACTAGTTATTTAAGTGGCATACTGCCACAATATAAGCGAATTATCAAATGTATCAGTTAACAAACATGATTTGTTTATATTATGTTATATATGTCAAAATGAAACTTCGTATTTTTGGTAAACATAAACAGTAGTGCATTTGTACAATAATTACAGCCTGATTTTTACACTTTTTGAAGATTTATGATTTTTTTAAATGTTTGGGAGGTCATTATTGTGGATTAATGACGTCACACTTATTTCATAAACAATAGGCATCAGGACAATGACGAAGTTCATTGTTGTACCAAGTTTCATTTCGATTCGAGAAAGAGTTCAAAGGTTATCGTGTCTTATAACGTCTAGGAACAAAAATTTCGTTCCAAAAAATCACCCACACCCCTACCCCCTCCATGACCTTAACCTCATAAGCTATTTTTCTTTGCAAAGTCCCTAAAATTGAATAGATATCTAAAATAGTTTTATGTATTTCTTATGTACCTTATGTTAGGTGAAAAACAATTATTTTGTAGAGAGACTCTTTTCTTTGTTTTCTGGTTTCGCTAAGTTTAATTTTAATACTGATAGTTTATCTACGGTTTTCGTCGAGTCACAAGTGTTAAGCCGCATGGCGCTGTTAGTTATTTGGATGGGCTATCGCTAAAGATAAACCAAACGTACTGCAATATTAATTAGGTAATTTTCTTATTCTGAGGGCTGGCGATACGAAGCCTTGGTGGAGAGGATGGGCGTAGTGAATCCGACGTGATAAAAAAAAAGAGGAACCGCCCACTCGATCATTTTTTAAAAATCATTTTTCTTTATTGTTTAAAAAATTGCTATTTTAAATAGAACGTATTTATTTTTATGTAAACAATTAAAATTAGATGTTTTAAGTTTATGAATGCTTTATTTTGCCTGTTTAGTATTGTTTGTCTGCATGTTCAGTCAGTGTATAATAAATTAATTCATAAAATATCATATGAGACGGAAGTTGTATTTTTGTAAGGGTGTTGTGATATGGCATCTAAATGTATCGTATTTCTCTGTAGAACTCAATATTCTTTTTGTATTCAATAATAAACGTGGGAAGTGTTAGTGTATTATTATAGACAAAAAAGGGGTTATGGAATAATAATTTGATATGACTGTGTTTTCATGTCATGATTAACTGTCACAATTGTCTCTGGTTGTAGTGAGGAAATAGTTTCGGGGATTCCCATCCTTGCAATTGTCGACTGAAATGCTAAAATCTCTTTTCATTCAATTGTGGTTTTTGAAACATTCAATTGTATTTTAGGTCTAAGAGGTCTATCCGAGAGTGGTTTTAATCGAATAATCTTGTTTTGGGAGTAAAACCGCCACATCCTACGTTTAAAACTTTAAACCTAAGTCAAACTAGATTTTTTTCGTTCTGTTTTCTGGTTAACTTGTTTCTAAAGGTGAAAATTAGATTTATAAAAAGAAGAATAGTATCACCTGTGAATCTGGGTCTATTTAAATTAGAAACTTTGTCTATCATGTGTAAATGTAATTGAATATAAGTACGGAGGTGTAACTAAAAATAGCTCTTTAAACCATTCTTACCTTTACAATTACAAAATTATAAAACAAAATTACCCATATCAGTAAATTTAAAATTTGATTGTATGTGGATGGATTACCTATGCTCTGCGACTTAGGTCTTTAGTGCAAAAAATATTTTGTAAATAAAATATACTCATACTTAACAACTACATTTAAATAACTACAGGTATTTACTAAAAATACAAAAAAGTACTAGTTTATTGTGAAGTAATTGTGAGTGTTCATTCACTATGTCTTTAAATCATCAAGGATGCATATTGTATAGTTATGGCATATAAGTCCAGAGTTAATGTGTCCTTACTATGTCTTTTACAATAAGAGTACCGGGTAACTGTCCTGAGTAGCAATGTCCTTGAGGTGTTAAATTAACTCAAACATCGTCAATGACGCGCTCAGTCGATATGCCTAATAACATAGTGACCCTGTTGAGAATAAACATAGAGGAGAATCTATCGCATAACACATGTTATGCTATCGCACAAAAACAAACTGCGCATGCTTGGTACAGAACTGCGCATGCTTGCAATAATTACATTAACTGCATAGGTCTTAAATGTAGACGCAAATTTACCTTCCGACGAGTGTTTTCCAAAAAAAAATTTGAAAAGTAGTACCTATTGTCGTAATATTTTTATTAACATTCTAGAGGATGGTTATTTAAATGTTTGATGGAGCTTTAAAGAAGCATTCGAAGAATCAGCTCTCATCGATACCTGCTGTAGCATATGAATATCCGTAGACCGGATTCGGCTTAACGCCATCATCAACACTCAATTGCTTTATTTAAAGTTTAAATCAAACCTATGAAACAACTCCATTTTTTCAAGTGCTTTAATATAATTTAATTTTTTTGTATACATTTGCTACTGATTTTATTTCTTATCAATTTTATTGCTTATCCTAAACTATCTTATAATGATAGTATAAACTGAGTTCCTTTAGAACTGAAGGCAAATCCACCACGATCCCCTGTTTAGCATTATTCTACTCCAGCATGGTTTTGTCGAGCGAATGATTCATGTTTTTGATTGAGTCCCTGACCTTTGATTTACGGCTCGACGTCAACATAAACATAGTCGCATTCATGTTGTATAGTCTTGTTAATATTCTATTATTAGTTCCTTGTTATTTTAATTATTGTGAGGCGTTCAGTCCAGTTATAAACCAAGTTTTTTTATTAGGAAAAAGTAATACAACAAAAACAACACGTTTTTTATGTTTTTATTTAAATGCATAAAAATATAAATATGCCTTATTTATCTTCTTTCGAAGGAATAATGGCGACCAAAAAGCTTTTTTAGCCCAATTAAAGATCCAGCTTTAGCGGTACCTACCCCCCCCCTCCTCCTCCAATTAAAGTCTCTGAAAGTGTCAAGGCGACGCTCATACAAGGATCACAAGAACAAATATGCATGGTCGCCTTTCTATCCTTTATCTCCACACGTTGGGTCCTAGGATCTAGGAGGCGGGGATACTTCTTTTAATACCAGAGAACGGAAAAATACCTAATGCAAAGTGTTTACGGTATTTCTGATCGAATAATAATGCTATGTTATAAATCCATAAAAGGTTAGATATAAAATTAATCAAATCGTGTTAATGACATAAAAGCAACTTTTAAAAAGAAACATCGCCCTTTAGTAATAACAAACAGCGCTACGCTCTAGTCAAATTTGATTTGCGGATTGGTTATCTGCAATGTCCCCTCTAGTATGTCCCTTCTATATCTAATATATCTTTAGATTCTCCTAATTGGCTTTGAGTCTGAACACTTCGAATAAGCATGTATATGGATTTATGCTTAATAAATAATAAATACTTTATTTTAATAAATATTTCCAATAATTAGATGAAGCTAGGCAGAACATATCCGCCTCAAATTTATAAATTGACTTTCTAAAGAATGAATATAGAGAAAAAATTTGAACGGACTATCAACTAAAAAAGTTACAGGAGTATAGCAAATTGAAGGAGCTCATATAGAAGTAATCATTTATAGATGAGCCAAACTAGAACTAGGATAAATATTTCACATTTTGTTGTTTATATTGAATAATCAGCCCTTTTTACGCCATTCTTCTCTAGTATTCGTATTTTGTGTATTCTATTTAAGTTCAGAGCTACCCTGTCCTCTCTTTTAATTTTCTTTTGAACTTGTTTTTCAATCAAAAGTTTTCAGTCATGATACTTTTATATTCTAAACACACCACCATATAACACTGCTGTAGTTAAATATTAATTCTAAGCAAAGGGTTTAACGAACTGAAAAACTATGTTACGCCGTATGATTTTATATTTTTTCTTTCTTAAAAAGAAAATATAAATAACATATTAAAGAATTGGAAGTTAAATGGAAAATTATAATTATTAATTTCCATAGTTTATTTTCCTGGAAATAATGAATATAATAAACTGCAAGCTTACACCTTGTAATCAATAATTAGATGTTCTGTGAATTATTAAATCGGCTGCTTTAATTATTAAAACAAGCTGCTTGATGTAATTATAATTGCTCTTGATTTTTATTATTCATAGTGTGGTAAGCTTGGCTACAAAGTTGTTCTGACTACAAATTTCCGTTGTTAATGCCCCAGGCTGCATCATATGTGCACTTGATAGTACTTTCCTTGCATGTGTCAGAATTAAATGCAAAAAAAAAACAATCGGATGCGTGGCACCTCGGAACTGTTCCTCGCCATATCGTGTTTGCTACTCTGTCTCTTTTCTTCAGACTCGCTTCGCTTGTTTGAAGAACATTTTATTCACCGAGGTCACCTATCATGAAACTAACCTCGCTTAATGCTGCTTAACATCCAGTAAAACAGCCGATATTCTTACCATATTGAAATGAACTCATTTATTAGATAAGAGGATGAACTGTTGATGAAATATTAGAATGATATATATATATATATATAATATATATATATATATTATTATATAATATATATAATATATATATATATATAATATATATATATATATATATATATATATATATATATATATATATATATATATATATATATATATATATATATATATATATATATATATATATATATATATATATATATATATATATAAAATGCTAATAATGAGACAAAAGAACAAAGAACTCAATTGTTGCTCTTATGTGAGATTATGCGCTCCGAATTTCAAATCAATCATAACATTTTTATGAACATCGGTTTTTTGCAGTGTCATTTATGACAGTTAATGACGTCACGAAAATGATAGCACAACTGTACCCAAAGATTGATTTTTATAGTTAGTTTCTACTCTTAAGCATTAACATCCTGAGAGCTACGATAACAGACACACTCAAACATACGGTTTTGTAATTACCGTTGAGGAGGTCTTAAAAATGTCTGAAACGGATAAGTTTGGTGAAATCCCGGTTTCAAAATGTTTAGTGCAAATACATACTTTATCAGAATAATAAATAGAATAATAACATAAGTCTCTCCACTGATGTACATCAGTGGAGAGACTTATGTTATTATTTTGATCATGATGAACTCCTCTAGCGCTCATTCTTTGAATCCTGGCATACTTTATATTCTCTTCTAACACCTATAGGCAAAATTGAAAAACTAAATTAAATGTGTACTCCATATGATCATTGAATTAGGTGGTAATTTTGTTAATATCAGTATTCGTCTTCATTGTTATAGTTGTAATCTTGTATTTTGTTCTGTTCTAACAGAACAAAATACTGCCGTGGTTATGATTTTATTTTATTTGAAGAAGATACACTGCAAAAAGAAAAAAGCATCTTATGATGGATGTTCATTAGTTTTTATCCTTTATATTTCGCTGTACTTTCATTTTTCAAATTTCAAGCTTGTACCAGGTAGTTTTTTTCCTTGTATCGAATGACGAAATGCAGAAGTTGGTCAAACCGTCAACTTGTTTCTTCACGAGTATGGCGTTACGAAGCCAGTGGCTCGGAATGCTCGACGCCACTGATCTGTGTCTGCTCTTGTTTTCACGGTTCATTGCTTATCTCTCCGAACGACCCGGAAGTTATAATTCCAGTTATAATATTGTTTACTTGTAATTTCAATTTGTTATTATCGATTCTTTGATTTATGTAATTGGTTGCATTTGTTGTCATTTACAGTCATGTTCGGTTTAATCTAACTAACAGCACCAACGAGATAACTTATTATGTTTACGATAATTTCGTGACTCTAATAATTAGCCATTTAAAAAAAAATAGCAAATTAGCTGTAATTTTACAGAAATGGATGTTTATATATTTAAAGTGATTAGAAAGAAAAGAAAAGAGATAAGACTCATCATGTCAGGTTTGTTTCTTTCTTAATTGTCGTGTTTCTTTGGAGAAATGCTCAATAAAATTTTATGTCTTTTTCTGCTTTTTTTTAACTAATTAAGTTTTACCTTTAAACGAATGGAATGTTTTTTTAAGATAAATATCCAACATATTTATCTTAAAAAAATATTTGCAAAATACATTTTACAATTGTTGATTTACTTGCTAATTTTAAGTCAATATGTCAATATGTTTATGGTAAATCACGAATTAGTTAATGTATGATCAAAAATTTCATCATCTATGCAAAAGCTTTATCGTTTTATTTAAATAAATTCTTTGGAATATTTGGTTGATTAAAACACGTGATTGTAATTTTTATTGGCATCAAAAAAGTTGATGATATCGTTGCGTAACGTGGCTTTACAATTTATGATTATAACTATTTATGATATTTTGGCTCTCCATGGTTATGATACTAGATGATATCGTGGCTATTTAGTGTAAGATTATTATATTTCCCGGAATATTGTTGTCAATGTTGGGGGCAAAATGTATTACTTAACACCACTTTCAACTCTCTTATCGATTACATACCTATATATTTGAAGGGGTAAATGCATTAGAGTCTGACATAGTATACAAATCTTAAAGAATCCGTACGAAAGCAAAGCCCAAAAAAAACAAAAGAATTTCGTCTCAATCTTATTATGCACTGGGATGTAATCTTTTGAGGCCCCTGTGCTTAAAACTTCGTAACTGAAATTACATAAGAACTGTTTCTTATTTGTTTGGGCTAATTAGATTGTTTCAAGTACGGACTTGCCTCTGTTAAAGACTTTTTTTGTTATCTTGTACCGTTTGTTATGACCGTGTTAGGTAACTTGTTGTATCGTTTCTTACAACCTGAGCTGAGTAATTGGTTATTGACGGATAAATCAGTTCCTTGTTTAAAATACGGCTTTTAATTGATTTAATTTTTTCCTCCTCGCCTCATACCGATCTAATTAATTGCAGACTTACATAGTCAATACTCGAGTGCTTTAAAGTGTAATGTACTTAATTTTTAATGATACTTTTTTATATTCTGTTATAATTTATAAGTGAAGAAAATTACTTAACCCGATTATACTGATTATAGAGTCTGATTCTAAGTTACACATTGTAATTTGTATTCATGTTTTTATGGTCTCTAGTTAATATATCCTCATAAAGCCCAACTGTATTAAGTTTTGTTTACCTTATTAAGTTACCTCCTCATAAATTACATTTATAAACATACATTATTTATTTTGAGGAGGGGGGGAGGGGAGTGCAAGGTGGTGCTTCCACCAAGCTGTTATATTTCAGCATTGATACTTTTATGATTCTCGTATTTGTATTCATTCTTGTGCATTCGTTCATAACCCTGTGTAACCTATATAAATTGTGGAGGTGGCGCCTCAAAAAATTATTTGTTTTATTGCTCCAAACAACTTCTTTTTGCTTGAAACTGATTTTGAGACAGTACACATTTTTTGTGTCCAGGAAAGTGTTAACAAATTGATTAGTTCCTGTTTTTAATTTTGAGTGTACTGCTCCTAAAAATATGCCCCCACCTATTAAGATTTTTGGACTCTAACCTCAACTATATAAAAAACTTTTCACTCTCGTAGGAGAAAAAGCTACCTTTTTACCACTAAGGAACTAAAAAGTTACCTTTTCTCCCTCGGGAGTGAAAAGTTCTTCTTTACTCCCTTAAAAACATTCGAAAAACTTGACATTAGACACCGCCTGGAGATAAAATTGTTTATTTGTTTACAAAAATTTTATTATTATTAAATAATTAAAATTAAATAATTATTAATGCTTTTAAAATACGGGCCTTCGGCCCGTAGCCGCTACGCGGCCTCGGCGCTTCGCGCCTCGTCCGCTCCACGGCATCGGCCCCACCGGCCGCTTCGCGGCCCGGGGGCCTCCCTGTGGCCGCTTCGCGGCCACATATTGTTGTTGGTTTGTATTAAAGTGTTGTTCTTGTTACATGGCATTTTGCCCATGTTATCTAGCGAATTTTCACGCCTTTCCACACAGCCCGCTTCGCGGGCCTGAGAGGCTTTCTCACAAATTTGATTTGCTAATTGAGAATTTATTCCTACTCTATTATAAATAGTACGTCTATTAAATATATTAAATATTAAGAACATTATAAGCGCCGGCAATCGCGCAGCAAAACGTCACGGAATTCATTCTAAGCTACACAAATTTAAAGTCAGACAGCTTTAACTTTTCACAGAGTTTTATTGGTATAAGTATCGATACGAAGAAGGGAAACAATGTAACATAAAACGTCCCGTTTTCGCGAACAATAATCGAACAAGAACCCCGTAAAAAAACCCATTGAAACCTGGTTAAACCCGTAAAGAATATTTTGCCGTCTAAAATAATAAATCTTGAAACGAATCGAAAAAACTAGAATAAAATACGTCAAACATAATTCTTTCCTGACAGTTGTCCAAAACAAAACATTACAAAAAAAAACAAAAACAAAATATAGATAAAATATAACCTAGCGGCGGCCGCGACAATTATAAACAAAAATATATTCATGATGTTTTAGTTTTTAATAAAAAATGCCGGATTTCCGTCACTTAAGATTGCCTTGACTGAGCTGAAACCGGTTCGCAATCGCTTTTAGAATGACTTCGACCATATAAAAATCTACTTCGAGTTCTTCCGCTTTACGGGCCTGCTTAGCTCCGTGGTTTAGTGGAAGCCATTCTTTGTCCTGTCCTCTGTCCTGGCGAGACAGTAGGCTTACCAGGATGGAGCAAGAGGTAGAGGCCCCTCTTTTATACTATATCACCACCCTCTAACACTGAACCCAACAGATATCGCGAGTCTTTGACCTTAGACGTAACATATAATACAAGAATTATATACTATGTATAACCTTTTGAGCCATTTGGATGGTTGATTGAACTGAAATCGGTTTTAATCGACTCAGCTAGCCGTCTACCTAAACATGAAAATACCTTGTTTCAAAGCCATTTCAAGTTTTCAAAAAAAATTTTTTTTTCATGACGGTCATAACTTTGGTTGATGACGTCATAATGTTTTTATAAACAATAGGCCTCGTAACCTCCACGACATCTCGCGATTTGCAAAGTTTCGTGTTTAATTTGAGAACGCCTTCGAGAGTTTATCGATCGCCATACGAAGGGAGAAACTCTTACATACATATGATATACATAATACATATATATATATATACTATATATATTATATATATATATATATATATATATATATTATTATTATAATATATATATAATATATAATATATATATAAACTTTTTTCGGACATATTTTTTGTTATCAGGAAGTCAATAGGAACCGATTCCGCTCACTCCCACCCTCAACTTCCGTCATCCGAACAACCTCATAAGCGTCATTTTCATAATGAAAATTCGCTAAAAGAACTAATCTCTTTATTTTTAGTTTTCTAATTTGCTTTTAAGCAGATCAAGTTCTGATTTAAATACTTTCATATATTTAAGTACTAATTAGAACCAAATTTTACCCACTTCATAATTGTTTTAAATTTATTTTTAACACGCTTAAGATTCGTTCCTTAAAGATGACTGTAAATGAGAACGTAGTGGGATTATTTGGGTCGTGGGAGATAGGTGTATGTGGTTTTTTGAGTTCGAGTACAGACTAAAAATAAATTTGAGTGTGTTTTAAGTACGTGCTTTATTCGCTTAAATTTAACTTCTAAAACTGTTTAATCTTTTGTAAGAGAAATGAAAATTGTTTACAATTATTATAAATTAGGTATTACTTGTGTAATAGTAATGCTAGCGAATATTTCAGTTGTCTGTCATTTTCTGCGTAAGATATAAATATTTGGTTCTGTAGAGAAAGATATACAAACTCACCTATTTATGGACACGTCTTCCTAATTATGTCTTTTCTTTAATTTTGTCCTGAAGAGAGGTCTTCATAATCATGACATAAGTAATAGTATCAGTATTTACTAACAAAAATATTAGCATTTAAATTGATTGTTAGTGAAAATACCGAGGCCGTGGCTACGGCATAAAATCCTGTATTTTATTTTGTTTTTAGAAGTAATGTATAATTTTTTTAGCATAACTTGCACCTCTTTTTAGGTGTCTTTTAATAAAATCCTATTTAGAAAATCACCTAATAAAAACCTTATATAAATATAAAATCACCTTATCTTCTATATATATTTTTTAAGTAAATGTTAAAGTGTATTATAATTTTTAATAATATAAGTTTGACAGGCACAAAAAGAAAGGAAATATGGATAAGAAAGCCTACACGTGTGTATTATATCTTGATGTGAGGAATGGGTAATATTATATATTAGAAATATTCTACTCACCTTGCTCCTTGCTTGTAAAAGTATTAAAAACACGTTAAATGACCCTCAACGCTCCAACCTACACCAACAGTATACGCAAATGATTTTATTATGCGCAATAAAAGTGTCATTAACTGGACTGCATTGCGCAGATAATAGCTACAACTCTCATTCAAACCTATTACATTTGATACTTTCTGCATTTTAATATGTTTTTATAGGTGTAATCAATCTAAAACATAAAAAAAAATTTATGATTCCTATTATTTATTCTTTTCTGTTTAGTTTGCTACTAATTTTTATTAAACTTTAGTTTTATTACTATCTAGATGCACATTCATGTCAGTCTTTATCTATTTTTATTATTATGATTGAATTGTTTTTATTAATTGTTTTTTTTTAATTTTAATTTTTCTTTTTTATACTGTAGGTATATAGGAAATGTATTGTGTCAGAGTTATCCGTTTCAAATGTTCTTAAGTCCTCCTGAGTTGTTTTTTTTAAAGTTGTCTTCATTTTTTTGTGTGTGTGTCTGTTATCATCGTAACTCCTTTGGTGTTAACGCTTAGAGATTGAAACTTTCCTTTATTTCTTTTTAGTCAAACATGAGAACATCTAAATGAGTTCTCATGAATCAGTTCAACTTTATAAAATAAAATATATTTTTTATATTTATTAATTTATAATTTAATTTAAATATAAAATAAAAATTCCATTGAGTTGATATTTGGTACCTAGTGTTAAGTAGGTTTCATTTCTCTCTCTATTCTTATCAAAGTGATTTTGTTTCGTATGTCTATGTTTTTCTTGGTTTATATTTATTTATATCATTCTACATTTTTAGATGAATTTGTTTTAATTCCTTTATTTATGATTTTAATGTAATTATTTATCTTTTCATATTTTTAATTAATGATCTTATTAGTTTTTTTATGCAATATTAATTGTACAAAATAAGTTTAAGTTTTCTTAATTAAAGTGTTTAAAATACAAACAGTAGCTTTTAATTATGTGTTTAACACTTGATTCTTAAAACAACTGTTTTAACATGTAAATTAACAAATTTACATATAATTTATTTCCACCGAGTTGTTGAAATGAAAAGGTGCAGTTAAATGAATGAAATCGTAAACACATTAAAATATATATAATTATTTTTCTTTTAAATTTGTTTTTAATAAATTCTTGTTTGGTTTTGAAACGTGAGGCTTATTGCCAGGTTTTGAAATGGGTGCGGTCTGTAAAAAGTTTGAGAACCCGGGGTTTGGTTCGATGAACCTCTTGGGTTAGTTTTTTCTTTTTTTTATCTGAAGAAAGTCATTCTATTAAAGACACCTACTGACAGTTACAGACAAAATTTAGAGGAGCTTAGATTATCAATATTAATTGTTGTGTAGACTTTTTATGAAAATTATTTATCTATAATTAATTAACATTATTAACCATTTTGATTTTGAAGATGAATAATAAGACATTTAATTATTTTTATTATTTTTAAGTACCTTAGTAGTAAGTATTATTAAGTTATATATATATATATATATATATATATTATATATATTATATATAATATATATATATATATATATATATAATTAATATATATATATATATATATTATACATTGTGTTTGTGTACTTATTTATTACTTGCATGTTTTATATTTTTATTACTTGTTGCAAATAAAATTTGCATTAAGTTCAAAGTTAAAATTTGGTTCGAGTGTACCCTTAGATACATTGTGTACTTGTTAATTAATAAGTTTATTATTGTATTAAGTTTCATTTTAGTATATTATTTCATAGGAAGTATATTTACGGTTAGTGTCGGATCATTTGAATTGAGCTGGTACCGATCGCGGTCAGTGCGTGAATTGGTGACCATTTGGAAAATTACGGATTTTATTTTGTATGTTTTTTTTAATGTAATTTGTTTATTTTAACAAATGTATAAACTTATAAAAAACAACTAATGTTAGGTTGCTTTCTTTGTTCTAGGTAAGTGAGCTGGTTAAATCAGTTTGGTGCAATGTATTACTTTGTAAGTTTTCATGTTAATTTGAGTTTTCCTCTCTACTATTTGAAAGTCTGATGTTGAAAGTATCTTATAAGATTTATTTAAAACTGCAAAGTGATTTATGTTTCGACTTATAATAAAGCCTTATAAATTGTAATCCGGATCGAAACATTAGCTTGCAAGCGATTCTTTTAGAAGCAAACCGTCACTGAAAATCACAATTCTCGAAACAAATCGTTTCTAGAATCTTCAAAAACGCAGCTGGTTGTAAAATGTTTGCTTTATCATCCATGGATCCTCATCTCGAGTTTTAAATAATTTACTAAAATCCAACATAATTAATCATTAATTAATGATCATAAAGACCCCCCCCGTAGGTACCTTATGTATGCAGGCACCTGAGGTGAATTATAAATATTTACTCTGTATTCACCCTAGCGGGTTTCTCTACCTTGAAGCAAGTCAAGTCTCTAAAATGTTCTTAAGTACTTGTTTCACTTAAAGTTTATTTTCTATTTAATAGTGTAACTTTTAAATTATTTAAAAAAAATTAGCTCTTGGACTATTACTATTCCTATCTCTGCGATATAAATTTGTAAAAGTCAATAAATTTGTTCCATTTACTGGAAAACAAATTGTTTGGTAAAATATTTGATATTAAGTATAACATGAGGTTTAGTATATTTGGTTACAAAGACCTGTTGCAATAAGACCAAATGTAAGTATTTATACTGTGTTAGGTTCTTCTCGTACTCAGGTTCCTTTGTGTAAGGTTTAATGTCAGCGGTAATTGTACACTTAAAACTCGCAACAATATATTTTCAGAAGAGAAAGATGTATTTTATCCACAGCCTTCACCAAGTGGACCATTGTTAAAACCTTTTTTTGATGAGTATTAAAGAAAAAAAAACTATTATCCTTTTTTTCCTGCGAGAAAGGTTCTAGAAAGGATCCTTGCTATTACATACATTTACCTGCATTTTTCTCTCGTAAAACATCGTCGTGCACTTTTGATTGGTCGATAATCAGACTTTGACCTCTTAATATGCCATTTGAACATTGTTTTTAATCTTTTGAATGAGAAAGGTCATAGCTGTGCCACGATGCCAGGATTTTTATTATTTCTATTAGGATGCATTCAAATACTAGTTTTTCTATCTTTGTTGTTATTAGCTATTTCCTTATTTAGTTGTTTGGAGCGGTCGGATTTGTGTATTGTGTTCGATTTAATAATAGTGTATTTTTTTTATTTAAATGAAAGTTGTATTTAAAATTTATTTTACATTTCGTATGTTATTTGGAGTTATAAAATATTTCTATGGAATTAAAAATTGTATAGTTTCTCCGCTGAATATGGTAAAAGTTAATAATAATTTTAGTATCGTTTAATGGCAGGGTATTATAATTTGTTGTGTATTCTCATCTTTTAACTTACGTGATGAGTGCCAAAACCATTTTGGTGATTTGATTTACTGCGAATGTTAATGTTCAGTAGAGTGTTCTTACAAAGTTATCGTGGAGAGGTTGCTCATCACATGTTTGTCGGTATCTTGGTATTGAATATTACACACCTGCTATCAGACTTGATTATTTGATTCTAACATTAAAAATACTCACTTAAAAGAAATCGACCTACGCTTATTCCTTTTACGCCACTTAAAGTAGGTGATAAGTTAAAGGTGGCAGTCAAAATCGGTCTCAATTGATTTAGCTTGTCATACCTGATAGTATGGCTTGTGCCTTATTTGAAAAACAAGTTTCAAATATTTTTTTGATGACGTCATAAACTTTTAAAAAACAATAGACTTCGATAGTTATATTAGTGTTAGCCTTTTTATAAAAATTACGCTACATTTTATTTATTCACTATGATGAACCATAATTAAAATTATATTTTTATTTATATAATATATAAAAATATATAAATAAAATGTATAATTTTTTTAAATGTATTAATTATTTTTTATGTAAAAATGCCTTTTTGGACTTGAAAACCGAAAACAAATATTATTTAGGCGTTTGTTACGGTCAATCGTCAAAGAATTGTAATTTATTAAACGATAAAAAAAAATGTTTTATATCCTTTGTGGTTATTTAGCTAGCTGTAAACTTTAGCTTAAAGGGCCCTGGTAGAAATTATTTATTGAGATGTTATTAATCCTTAAGAAATAACCTGAAGAATAATGCCCCATTTAGAAATGTTATTTGTAGTCCCATTGTAGTCTAACTAGCAATGTCTATGTATTTTGGACGACTTTTGGTCTTAAATAGTCAGAAATTATGGTATGATTACTCTGGCCTTTAAATGTCAAGTTCTTCATTTATACGAAGCTACAAATTTTTAGAATGGTGGTAATCACTGAGTGAAGTTAAGATCTGGGGTTAGTTACACTCTCTGTGTTATTAAATTCAACTCAAGCAGTGCATTTTATCTTTGTTTTTTTATTTCATGGTGTATTTAAGATGGACTTGATTTGCCAAAGGCTTCTTCCCTACAAAATATTGTTTAAATAAGGAACTTTTCTAATTTTACTCGCATCTAGGTTGTGGTGTATATATTGTAGTAACAATAATGATACCTCCTTACTTATCGAGCTACTGACCCCCCCCCCTTTTTCTTCTTTCCTCTTCCCTTTTTTTTACCAACCACAGACTCATCTAAGTCCAACCCAACCGTTATATGCTCAAGTGATTTAAAAGACCAGCATGATGTTTGTGTGTGAAGTATCTGGCCCAGACTTGTCTAGCCAGACGTCCCCTTATCATCCTCTAGTCATAGTCAATCCTTGTACTGTAAGCCGTCAAGAGAATTGCAAGGAGTAAATTTCTCCCAGTCCGGGTGTCGACCTTGAGCTCCGCTCCTGCCTCAATACCTTTCACGTTGTACTGTTTGTCGGTGTCGGTCCCTCCCCCCACTTCTCAACCCTTTCACCAATAAACCCCACATATTTTAACTCAAAATCTTCCCATGGTTTACTCTATGATTTAATTTATTGCCTGGAATGTTTCGTATGCTGCTTAACTTAGATTATATTTCCACTTATAATTTATTTAAGTTTATATTATTGTTTCGTATGCTGCTGATAAGATTATATTTCCACTTCTAATTTATTTAAGTTTATATTATTTGTTTCGTATGCTGCTTAACTTAGATTACATTTCCTCTTCTAATTTATTTAAGTTTATATTATTGTTTCGTATGCTGCTTACTTAGATTACATTTCCTCTTCTAATTTATTTAAGTTTATAGCTTAGTGTTTATTGTAATTATTTCGAATTTAGTATTGAATCAAAATGTAGCTCATCTTCCGTTAATAAATTTAAATTAATAACTTAAACTAAATATGTATTTTCATTCTTGTCTGTTAATTTTGTTCCCGTATTCAAATTTTATTATCTTAATATTTATATGTTTCTCTTAAGAAGAAAAACGTATTGTCTTTCTCTACCTCAAGAACAATTTACCGGTTGATATTTTATTTTAATCTTGATGATCATCTAGATGTCCTTGATGATATAACCGTATTATTTTATACTTCGTATAATATAGTAATAAAACTTTGTTATATTTGATATAGGATTCATACAAATATTTGACCTTGAGACGTAACGGCATCTAATAAAAAGACAGGTCTCCAAAAATTTTATAATACATTGATTTTTTTTGTCTCTTTTATTAATATTAATATACGTTGGTTTCTTAGATTTCATTTAATGTCAAGTATAAGTCCTACGTGTTAAAATAAAGTACGAAAAGTTGTAGGCTTGTTTGTACTTGACGCCCTTGAAATTCCAACTTAATCAACCTTCTTGTTACTTTCTTCATTTTGCCGTGTGCGCAGGAACTGCGCAGTATATGACCTTTTTATTATGATTGTTAATATATAATTATTGAGTTTATTATTGCTACGTGTCACATGTTATAACCTTATGTTATTAAAACTTACATAGATGTTACGTCATGGAAGTTGACTTAAACTATTATTTGTTTCTTTACATTATAGAGTTACTCTATTGGTCATTTTTGTTTCATAGCAACAGCAAATAGTTTTGGCTCTTAGCAATATAGCAAATCTCCAAATTTATTGGTCCAGAAACATAATTTGTTTATATAAAGTTATGTTTTTCATACGATAAAATAAAGTTATAGATTTCATACGATAGAATAAAGTTATATGTATTTCATACGATAAAATAAAGTTATGCATTTCATACGATAAAATCATAATCAATAATGATAACAAAAATTTTACTTCGTATTTAAGTGTTTAGCGTTCGTAGTGATTGCTAATTAAATTTCAACCCGATAGTGAATTTTCTAATTTTTGCTGAGTAATTATTATGTACAAATGACGTCATACACATTTGATATGCAATAGGGTTCTGGACATTTATTTTTTAATTTCGATTATCGTACTGTCATTTAAATCCGAAAAAGTGTTTCGGAAAAATAAAAATATTGATTTATTTATTAGACTTCAATAATGAATGGCTCAGATAATGTTTTTAAAAATGACTAAAATTTAATTCTTTTTTGAGCGAGTTGAAATAGTTTGGTACAAGATCTGTATTAGTGTTAGTTTGTTTGGATAAAATTAACAATGGATCACTTGCAGATCTTTCCCGGCTATATTTACATAAATTTTAATGTAGTTCAAGGTTAATATATTTTCTGTAGCGTTTTAAAATTGTAATTTTTTCGGAAAGATTTTTTTCAAGACATCATTCATAAGTATTTTAGAATTAATTCATAATAATTTTCTTTCTAAGTCTAGATGTTATGTAAGATTTGCGGACGACCTAGTTGTACGAGTTTTGGACTTTTGAAAGCCCTCTCGTCCCTTGATGAGGGTAGCAAACCGGATCCGTTAGATTTGTGAAAGTCTGGTCGGTTTGTCTGGTACCTCCCCCACCGAGTCACGATTCCGCACAGTCCACCGGCACCGGCATCCGGATTAACCTTAAGATTCCCAGGCTCGAACCTCTCGAGGACGTACCAAACAAAATGCACTTGTGTACTTAAAAGACATAAAAACTCATTTCCTTCGTATTCGGATCATTTCTAGTAATTCACGCTTAATTTCTGCCAACGAAATTATCTTTATATTACCGTCATTACGTTTTTCATATAATAATTTAAGTTAATATTTAATTCTGTCACAATGACTAAGCATAAAAATTTAACTCATTTACAACTACAATTTTGTCGAACCAAGAATTTCTTTAATGTGTTACCTCTATATTACATTGATATAATTGACTAATAAAATGTTTTATTTAGTTCGACTTACGAATATGATTGATAAAGCGGCTGTAAGAAGAACTGTGATTACTCTTACTGATTAATTTGTTGCAGACTTTGTTGTTACTTACCAGGTTTAAGAGAGAAACTTGGAGATGTCGTTTAAAAAGTTGTTCTTTTCCTGATAATTACTTGCGAAGTCTCTTCATGATCTACCGAGAGATCATGGTGGATCATGAATCTTAAATATTAGTTGCCAGGTCTTTAATTAAGAACTGCTTGGTCTTAGCACCGAGTAAGACGTAGTGCTAAGATTTGTTTCCCCCCTATTCTTTGTTTTTTATCCATGATCTATCTTCAACGAAATTACTCCGAACCCCTAACCATTAGGTTTATAGATCTCTCAGTCAATAAATCCCCTCTAGGACTCTCTGTTATCTTTTTGAACTAGATCATGTTTTTTAAGACAAAAAACTTTAGGGACCTCTATTTTAAATATTCAAGCTTTTGAGGAGAATAGGTCCTTTAATTAAAAAAACTAATTTTGCCAAGCTTCGATATATATAATCTTTTTCAAGTTTAACATATTAAATAATAACAAAACAGTTACATGGTTGCAAACAATAGATGTTTGGACAGCAACCATGTAACTGTTTTTGTTATTATTTAATATGTTAAGCCTTGAAAAGATTAAATTATATCGAAAGCTTGGCAAAATTAGTTTTTTTATTAATTAGGACCTATTCCCTCCTCAAAAGCTTGAATATCATGTTTTTTTAATATTTTTTCTCCCGGTGCACTATGATTAATGGAGCTTAATATTTACAAAACAAGTGTATTGATTTCTCATCTTCTTGTTTTGATGTAAATACAGTGTACGTTTAGGTGTGTTAGTACGTTGTAGTGTGCTGTTCTGTGATCTGTAATTTTCAATTTAGATTGAATATTGCTGTTGGAGTACCACAGCGAAAGCTGATTTGCTACAAAATTGTAAAAACAAAATTTATGTAACACAAAAGAAAATGTAGCAATAAATGGTTATTTATTTATTTTATTTATTGCTGTTGGTACTCATCCACTTGAATATTTCCTTCGTGGAGAGACTTCTCGTTCATTTATTTATTTATTACCAGACTGGATGTATTTAGGATTGATTGAGTCAACATCTTCAGCCAATTTATTTTCAAAAGCAGAATATATTTTTTGGCATTGTTAACAATTTTTAACCCTTCGAAGCTTTAAATGGACTTGATTAGCTCAGGTACCACCGACTTGCTTTCTTTACCGTTTGTCGTTTCGTTTTGTTATTGGTTGTCTTAACGATAGCTTGACTGTTAAATAGTCCAATCAAGATGAAATAAAATTAGGGATGCGCTGTGGTTTCGTTTGTACAACCAGCCTTTAATTAAATTTTAACCTGTCAACTAACTTTGTTTGTATTATTTAATTTTTATTTTGAATGTCTTATCCCTGCCATAACTACAAATAGTGATATTAGGCTATATTGAGTTCGGCAATTCTCAGAATTGCCGAACTATATACATGAAGCAATTGATAACAGTTTATGCTGTTTTTTTTTTTTAAATATTATTGATAGTTTTATTAATTTCCTTATACCTTATTATTTTATTTTTGATCTTGTAATTATTTTTGTTTGAGTTAACGTTGCAGGGTATTGTAGCCATCACTTTCATTCTTATTTAGGATTGGACTTTGACAGTTTAACTCGTGCGTTGAGGCGATTTCCTCATTAGGTGATTGTTGTTCTTAGAAATTTGCTTCAGTTTGTTCTATAAATATATGGTGAGTTCGATGTGCGCCTAGCCAAGGAGCCAGTTTACTTGCCAAGAGGAAGTAGCTACAATACTAGGCCAAGATTTACACCACTTGAAAATAGAACTGGTGTCTTTCTTTGGCCCTCCCACCATAACACATTCCAACATCTCCCTCCGACTTTAATGCTCCTATTAATAATAATAGGTCAGATAAATCTTTTTATGATCTAGAATTTAAAATAAACTAATTCGAGCCTCGGATACTACGTGTTGAAACCAACGTATCTTGTAATCACAACAGCTTGCTTGTTATTTCTTTTTTTTTATTTTCACCACTGATAAGATTACTATGTCTACACTTGTAAAGCTTTGATGCTCTTTTAACTAACTGTGGACAGAATCCAGATTATTTTAGAGTTTTTTTTTGTTAAAAGATGCCAAGTTAGTGCTGCTATCTGGTTTAATGCCAGTTAATTAAATTTGACTTAAAATGCAATTTTTTGGTAGGAACTGCAGGAATTGTTGTTACATCATTCAGGTGATACGGGCGGGGTTAAGGTACCGTTTATAATCCTCAGGTAGCAACCAAAAAAGTCTTATGAAATGCATTCGATAGTATGAACGTATGCATTATTTGTTAAATGATTCTTCGATTTTAACTTAACAATAAATATAGAAATTTGCATAAATAAAGAATAAAACTGATTTTGTTATTATTACAACAAATCAAAATATACAAAATCATTATTATTAACCTGTAAACATTAAATTATATTTTATCAAACAGAAAAAAAACAAAGATAAATTAATTAACGATTCTATTAAAGAGTGTGTGGGGATGATCAATCAACGACTCGACACTGGAGTGAATTTTTTCACTTGATGGCCGAGTAATCCATCATGTTGTCTATCAATCCATCGATCTGTTTAGTTACAAATGACCTTCTAAGAGTCTTAACGCTTGTTTTTATTTACTTCTGATAAATATCAAAACACTTGGTGTTGAGAAGTTTTAATAATTTATTAAATTTTGACTTGATATGTCACAAAACGTATTATTACAATTAGCAGTGTTAATATTTACTTTCTCTTATAGTACTATATATATAGTATATGTACTATATATATATACATATATACTATATATATTGTGTTTGACTGAAAATCCGCAACAGAGTCTTAATTTGTGTGTCTGTTATTATCGAAGCTCCCCTTATGTTTATGCAGTACAAAAGTTTAAACTTAGTACAAAAATCAATCGTTAGGTCTAATGCTAACCAGAAAATATGTTTTTGTGTCATTAACACTCACGACAATAATGACTCAACCAAAATTTAAAAAATGCGGAAAAATGATTGGAAAGTTATAAATTTGCGACGCATGTAGTCATTTGTAAGACCAACAAATGATCCAAGGTTCATCTCATTTGTAACATTTGTTTAATTTTTAGGTTAGTGTCTGCATGTGTGACAGCTGAGTATAAAACGGACTTTTTTACTGTCAGAGGACGAAATAAATGAGTCCAAAGACTTATTGCATCATAAATTTGAGGGATTCCATATTCTGAGAATGAGCATAGCCAATCCGATGTGGCTATTAATGATTATTAACATTGCAAAAAGGACCAATTATTTAAAATTTGAACATCTTTGAAGAATCTCACTATTAAACTATGAATACATATCTTTATATAATGGTTCATTATTACTGTAAATATAACTGTAAGCAAATGCTAATGTATGTCTTGATCTATTAAATAATAATAGCCCTTATAGTTTGAATCTAAAACTATGCGGATTCTTTTAATATTACACTGTCAGTAGTATGTTTAAAATGTATCTAGTAATTAGATCGCGGTTATTTTTAGTCGTTGTAATACCTGCTTGTCTTGCTTCATTGATTATTAATTAGTCCTGAAAATAATGTATTTTTAATAGTTGTTACTATTAAAATTCCGGCGTAAAAAATGTTTGACTAATGTAATTCCTTACAGAGGTAGTTTAGAGAGAGAGAGTGGATGATATTTGGATGGATTGGATCTTAAAAAAGAACCAATGTAGGAAAAAATTACCAGGACTGAAAACTTTTTTTTTCTTGAGGTTTACATCTTTATTTGTTACTTTGCTCAAAATTTTTAAAAATAAAGTAGTTATTATAATTTTAAAATTTTAATGAGTCAGTATATTGTTCATAACATCACCCCTAGCCTAATAAGGCCATGTCAAGACGCGATACCTGAAGTAAAGTATCTTGTTTTATCATATAAACCTACTATTTATTCAAGTACTTCAGATACATAATCCATGACAACTTTCTATTTGTAATATTATTTATTATAAGTCCTTGTTCAGATTGTCTGTGGAGATGGAATCAAGTGTACTATGTGTCAGTTCCACTCTATGGGCTTCCAACCTGTATTTCCTCATAATTACCTCCCTGTAGGAAAACATCTCTGCTTCCATTGTTTTTTTCTTATAATTCTGTCTTTTTATGTAATGGAATTTATTTGTAGTTGTAGAAAATATTTTTATGTGTGTCAATCAGTTTTTATTTCTTTGTATTTGTCTTAGTTTTCCTTATTTTGTCTGGAATGAAGAAGGAAGTTACCTGAGATCTTTAATGAGCTCTTTGTAAATTCTATGAGTAGTGTTTTATTGGTTTGAAACTAATAAGTTTTTCTTTTTACTTTGTATTAAATTCTTTGTATGTATTTCACAGTCATTTCAGATTCTTGTTTATAAACGTGAATTGCAAGGATATTTTATAATAAAAACAACAAAGCGACATTCATATATAGCTATTTTGTTTTTTAGCTTATTGCCACTTATCAAATTATTTGTATACTCGGATCCGTGTTTTCCTAAGAAAAATTGCGTACATTTTATTTCGCAATTAATGAACATGAGTACTCACCATCTTCCGTTCATCCTCACCATCTTCCCTCCATGCTCACCATCTTCCCTCCATGCTCACCATCTTCTGTTCTATTCAACAAATAGATGTGTCTAAGTGAGCTTTTGATGTTATTTTATTTATAAGATGTGTGTGCTTGGGTTAATTAAGGGACTGTAAAGGTTTAGGGGGTTGAGCCTACTGGCACTTAACAAGAGAACGTCTATTATTATAGTAATGCAATAGTTTGACGAATTTAACCGAAATAGTTTTTCATAAAAGTTTTGAATAGACTTTTTGCAAAGATAATTGGGTAATATACTTAATACGGTGTCTAGTACATCCCAATGATTCATTACTCAA
>JACMZG010001911.1:3004261-3070744 GCA_018340805.1 Microvelia longipes | reverse complement strand
CGAAAAGTGTTGGGTAAAAGAATGGGAACATCTATTTAATATGCATGGCAATGAATTTAACACAAATTACTTTTTGGAAGTGGAGGAGCTTCCAAAAGCATTTAACCAAATTTTGGCCAAGGTACAAGTGCGGCACGAGAGAAAGCCTTCAGTTATGCTAAGAATGCAAAAATACATAACTTTTATTTCGATTTGGTTCAAGGCTTACCCCCACCAAAATATTTAAACATAGTCAAGGACAGACAAATTATCAGCTGGATTATGAAAGCCAGAGGGCAGTTGTACAAATTAAACCTCACTTATGAAAATAGTGACGTGTCATGTAAGCTATGTGATAAGGAGGATAACAGAAGATAATCCCCACTTTATAGCTTATGCCCTGCCTTGTCTGACTGTCGCAGACTGCATTAAGACAGCCAGTACTCACACAAGAAAATTATTATGCTCTACTTCGACCCAATACAGCTACAGAATGTGAAAAACTTGCTCTCTTTACAAAAAATCTTTGGGCCTAAGATGTAAATTGATCTCTGCTGAAAGAGCCGTCTTTCAATGACACAATTTATTATTTAATCATTCATTCTAAAAAAAAAAAAAAAAAAAAAAAAAAAAAAAAAAAAAAAAAAAAAAAAAAAAAAAAACGTACTTATGTATAAGCTGGTCCCTTATGTAATAATAATTAAGTAACCAGCAACCCTCCTCCTGACGTCCAACATATGGACCTGGAGTAGGCTGTTCTTGATTTTAAATCAATTGTAAGAAAAATATTATTTTGTACAAATAACAGTATTCTATTCTATTCTATATCTATTCTAGTATACATACATTAAAGAGGCACAGGCAAATTGCACTTGTAAATCTTAAAATATACTGTACATTAAAGAGGCACAGGCAATTTGCACTTCATTTTGTATACAGTACATTAAAGTCAAAACTTATAGTATAAAGTACTTAAAGAGGTACAGCAAATTTGCACTTGTAATCCATTAAAATAAGTACTTAAAGAGGCACAGGCAAATTTGCACTTGTAAATCTTAAAATATACCTGTACTTAAGAGGCACAGCAAATTTGCACTTGTACATCTTACAGTAATTAGAGCACAGGCAAATTGCACTTGGTACAAATTTGCACTGTAAATCGTTATGTAACAGTTTAAAGAGGCACAGGCAAATTTGCACTTGTAAATCTTAAAATATACTGTACATTAAAGAGGCACAGGCAAATTTGCACTGTAAATCTTATATATACAGTTCATTAAAGAGGCACAGGCAAATTGCACTGTAAATCTTAAAATATACTGTACATTAAGAAGGCACAGGCAAATTTGCACTTGTAAATCTTATAGTATACAGTACATAAAGAGGCACAGCAAATTTGCCTTGTAAATCTTTAAAATATACTGTACATTAAGAGGCACAGGCAAATTTGCACTTGTAAATCTTAAAATACGTACATTTAAAGAGCACAGGCAAATTTGCACTTGTAAATCTTATAGTAAACAGTACATTAAGAGGCACAGGCAAATTTGCACTTGTAAATCTTAAATATACAGTACATTAAGAGGCACAGGCAAATTTGCACTTGTAATCTTATAGTATACAGTACATTAAGAGGAGGCAAATTGCACTTGGTACATTAAAGAGGCACAGGCAAATTTGCCACTTGTAAATCTTAAAATATACCTGTACATTGAAGAGGCACAGGCAAATTGCATGCTTATAGTATACAGTACATTGAGGACAGGCAAATTTGCACTTTGTAAATTAATATACTGTACATTAAAGAGGCACAGGCAAATTTGCACTTGTAAATCTTATAGTATACAGTACATTAAAGAGGCACAGGCAAATTTGCACTTGTAAATCTTACATAAAGAGGCACAGGCACTTGTAATCTATTATACAGTTCATTAAAGGGACGGCAAATTTGCACTTGTAATCTTAAATATACTGTACATTAAAGAGGCACAGGCAAAATTGCACTTGTAAAATCTTAAGTATACAGTACATTAAAGAGCACAGCAAATTTGCACTTGTAATCTTAAAATATACTGTTCATTAAAGAGGCACAGGCAAATTTGCACTGTAAATCTTAAATATACCAGACATTACACAGGCAAATTTGCACTTGTAATCTTAAAATATACTGTCATTAAAGAGGCACAGGCAATTTGCACTTGTAATCTTAACAGTCTTAATTAACAAAATCTAAATATACTGTACATTAAAGAGGCACAGGCAAATTGCACTTGTAAATCTTAGTATATTTGTGTAAATACTTAGTACAGGAGGCACAGGCAAAATTTGCACTGAAATCTTAAAAATATACTGTCATTAAAGAGGCACAGGCAATTTGCACTTGGTAATCTTATGTATAACAGTACATTAAGAGGCAAGGCAAATTTGCACTTGTAAATCTTAAAATATACGTACATTAAAGAGGCACAGGCAATTTGCACTTGTAAATCTTAAAATATACATACATTAAAGAGGCACAGGCAAATTTGCACTTGTAAATCTTTAAATAATGTACATTAAAGAGGCACAGCAAATTGCACTTGTAAATCTTATAGTAACAGTTCATTAAAGAGGCACAGGCAAATTTGCACTGTAAATCTTAAAATTCTGTACATTAAAGAGGCACAAGCAATTTGCCTTGTAAACTATAGTATACAGTACATTAAAGAGGCACAGGCAAATTGCACTTGAAACTTAAAATATACTGTACATTAAAGAGGCACAGGCAAATTTGCACTTGTAAATCTTAAAATAACTGTACATTAAAGAGGAACAGGCAAATTTGCACCTTGTAAATCTTAAAATATACTGTACATTAAAGAGGCACAGGCAAATTTGCACTTGTAAATCTTATAGTATACAGTACATTAAAGAGGAACAGGCAAATTTGCACTTGTAAATCTTAAAATATACAGTACATTAAAGAGGCACAGGCAAATTGCACTTGTAATCTTATAGTATACAGTACATTAAAGAGGAACAGGCAAATTTGCACTTGTAAATCTTAAAATATACTGTACATTAAAGAGGAACAGGCAAATTTGCACTTGTAAATCTTAAAATATACAGTACATTAAAGAGGCACAGGCAAATTTTGCACATTGTAAATCTTTATGTATACAGTAACATTTAAGAGGAACAGGCAAATTTGCACTTGTAAATGTCTTAAAATTATACAGTACATTAAAGAGGCACAGGCAAAATTTGCACTTGTAAATCTTAAAATATAACAGTACACATTAAAGAGGCACAGGCAAATTTTGCACTTGTAAATCTTAAATATACTGTACATTAAAGAGGCACAGGCAAATTTGCACTTGTAAATCTTATAGTATACAGTACATAAAGAGGCACAGGCAAATTTGCACTTGTAAATTTATAGTTGAAACTTCTTCTTTATAAATAAGGTTCGGGGGCAAGCCAATATTAAAAAATGTAGGTACATACGTATCCAATTTTAGCTGGAGTCAACCTTAGTAGTGTTATAAATTTGAGTTCGACAATCGATTGGCCGTTTTCCGACGACGGTACGGAGAAATTTGATTTTTATCCGGGTCCGGTATCGGCACTTCGAGTTTTTGATCGAGACTGACTGCATTAACTCTCACTCGTCGGGATGTATGCATCTTATATTTTTATTTAGGTCCAATAGGACGGAACCTAATCTCGTTACATAGCTCCTCCTGGCCGTTGGGTCGGATGACCTGAGGATGTTGCCGAAGTGTCCCGAATCAAAGGCCATTTATTTAAGCATCATATTGTCAGTCTTCTTTAGAGGTCACGATTTGGCTCTATGGTGATTCGGATAAATATTGGCTTAAGGGATGACTTTAATTGAGTAGGTTAAAGTTACTAGTGGAAATAAAAACTTTACAAAATTAAAATTTATCTTAACTCCTAAACTGATATTAAATCTTACGTTAAAGTATAACCTTTACTCCTAAACATCAAAATAATACAAAATAAACATGTCTTTAAAAATAAACTAATAATTAATCTTTTAAACTCTTGATTATAAGAAAATAAATATATAACTTCTATGCACAAACTGAACTTAATAATAATAACTAATTAATCTTTTAATGGATTAATATATTCTTTTAATTTAGAAACATGATGCACACCTTTATTTGTGTCATTCATTTCATCCTGCAGTTCATACGAATCATCGCCAATTTTATTAATGATAACATATGGACCCTGGTATATCGCTAGCAGTTTACCAACTATTTTATTCTCCGCACTTGATACATTTAAAGATTTTACTAGAACATTGTCACCAATTTTAAATTTTTTGAAACATTTTTCTTTGCCTAAACGTCTGAACGCATTTCTTTTTCCTTGGCAGATCATATTTTTATTTGCTTTTTCTAAGACTAAATGATACTGTAAATCAGGACGCAAATCGGGTATCCATTTATACCAGAACCGAGATGGTTTAATTCCTAACTGTAATTCCGTCGGAGTAAACCGGTAGCATCGCTTACTGTTTCATTTAAGCAATCTTCAACATGTGGTACATATTTCCACCAAGCGTTGTGCTTATCTCTGGTTAATACTCTCAGAATCCTACCTATTTCCCGATTATATCTCTCGACCGGGTTAGCTTCCGGGTGTCTAACACTATTCAGTGTTAAATGAATCCCTTCCTGCTTTAATTTTTCAATCCAGGCCTTCGCTGTAAATTGCGTACCTCTGTCACATATTAGCCGTTTCATTTTTCCAAATTGAGGGATATATTCTAAGAAAATTTTTTGTATAACCCCGCGAGTAGTAGCTTTTCTTAATCCATAAATTTTTATATACTTACTAAAGACATCTAAAACTACCAAAGCATACTTTATTCCGAATTGGGAAGCAACAAGTGGCCCATAAAAATCTATACTGACCATTTCATTTTTATTGGTCGGCAAAATATTTTGCATAGGTGCACTGTAATAATATAACGGATATTTGCATCGTTGACAGGTATCGCACGTACGAAGCAGCTGCTTAATTCGAGATAACATATGTGGAAAATAAAATGCTTCTTTCATTATTAAATAACATTTTCTTATCCCACAGTGGGCATATTGCTGGTGGCAAGCCCATATTAATTTACTAATCATTATTTCGGGGATATATATGTTCCATGTCTTATTGAAGTAATAGTATACCTTAGAGTTTAAAATTTTATATTTTTCAGGTAAATTGCCTTCCGTATTCATTTTGAAAATCTTAGAAATAATATCATCTTCGGTTTGAAGTTGATCAACTTTTTGAAATGCTTCTTTCAACTCGTCATCAGGTTCAAAAATAAATGGTTGGGCAAGGAGCATAAATTCGTGTTCCTTTCCTCCAGAGCGTCTCTCTAATACTTCACCGGGCGGGTATCGTGATAAAATATCCGCTACGATGTTTTCACGTCCAGGTATAAATTAATTTCTAAGTGATATTCTTGCAAAAAAAATATCCAACGAGATAATCGCGAGTTAGTTAATTTACACGTATTCAAAAACGTTAATGCTCTATGATCTGTGAGTAAAGTGACTTTTTGATTAAAAATATAAATCCTAAATTTTTTACAAGCATGGACTATTGCACCAAGCTCTTTTTCACAAGTAGTATAGTTAAGTTCTGAACCCTTTAGAGTCCGACTAGTAAAACTTATCACCGCTATCTCTCCATTATCATCTAGCTGATGTAAACTCGCTCCTAATGCATAATACGAACTGTCACATGTAATATAAAACGGCTTATTTGGCAAAGGAAATTTCAACACGACATTATCCGTAAATATTTGTTTAAATTTTGAAATGCTTGTTCATAATTTTCATTCCAAGTCCAGGCGACCCCTTTCTTTAATAAATTAGTTAACGGTTGTATAGAGTGCGCATAATTTCTCGAAAAACGGGAATGAAAATTTAATAAACCAAGAAAAGCTTGTAAATCTTTTTTATCTTTAGGTTGCGGAAATTTAACAATAGCTTCTATTTTTTCCGATTGAGGCGTAATACCATCCTCGTAATATGATAACCTAAAAAATTAATCGATTTTTTAAAGAATTTACATTTTTCTTGATTTATACGGACGTTATGTTTTCGAAACCTTAATAAGACTAATCTAATAAGCTTTAAATGTTCAGCAAACGACTTTGAAATCAATAAAATATCGTCTACAAAAATTAAAATATTTTTTTCTAATCCCGCCAGTACGCGATTTAACGATTTTATTAACGCCGACTGAGCCGTTTTCAAACCGAACGGTGTAACTTTAAATAAATAAATACGATTATCAAATGAAAATGCTACGTACTTCCGGCTATTTTTGTTAAGAGGCACATGCCAAAAACTAGCTGTTATATCTAAACTAGTCATAAAATAAACTTCGCCACATTGAGCTAACAACGATTCAATCGGAGGGGGGCACTGCGGTTCCGCTAAAATAAATTCATTTAATTTTCTTAAATCAACAAAGTCTAACTTGGTTACAATTTTTCTTTAAAACCGGTCTTAAAGGACTGATATATTCACTATCACCTTCTTCTATGACGTCACATTTAATCATCCTATTTATTTCCTCTCTAACCTTATCTTTTAATCCTAAAGGGATATAATTTCCTCTTTCAAAAAACGGTACCGCTGATTTTATTTTTATTTCATAATCATAGACATCTATTTTTCCTGGTTCGCTACTAAAAACATCTTTAAACTCATTTATTAAATCATTAACTTTTTGACGCTGTTCCTCTGATAATTCAGCATCAGTCTCTGAATTTAAGTCGCAACTATTACTAAAAATTTGTCTATGAGATGTAAGATGCGTACATGCAATTTGCATGATACATTTTTCAGTTAAAAACGGTACTATTTTTGTAGGCACAATATTAGACATAATTAAAATATTTTTTCCTAAATCGATTTCAGCTCCAACTTTAGCTAACGTATCTATCCCGATAATAAATTTTTTAATTAAATTTGGCACAACAATACATACACATTCGATAACTTGACTATCGATCATAATATTTAACAAAGCTTGTTCTTTAAGCGCTTTGGATTTCTCTCTAGTTGCCCCGACAATTTTAGTATTCGACAACGGCAAGACTAAAATTTTATTTTTGAATTATTACGGATTTGGTTAAACGTATCTTGCTCAATACAAGTCAGTTCGCTGCCCGTATCTATAAGTGCGGTCATATTTTCGCCTTCAATTTGTATCGGTATCATCGGACAACTTAGCGATTGTTTCACTTGTATATACTTGTTGTCATCGTAATCTAAATAATCGCGAGGATCCTCAAACAAATTGTCAGCACTATTTTCTTTCTCAAGATTACAAACTCGTACAACTTCTTGATTATCAGGTCCATTTTCGTGGCAAATGAAGGTTACACCCATATCTAAAGATTTCTCCTTAGTGCCACCTAGCTGTGGGGTAACCTTTACAAGTTTCCCGACTGGTCGTCATCATCATTTTCGGTATGTTTTATATCATTTTCAGCATCAAAATCCTCCAGTTTATCCTCGATCGCATCCTCGTCTTCCATAGTTATTGGTCTGACTTGTTTTAATCTATCTTAGAATTATATTGGAAACTTGTATTTTATTTTTTAAATCTTTATTCTCATTTTGTTTATATCTATTACTATTAGCGCTGTAGGTAATAGCATCCTGTTTCTTTTCTGTTTTCGTATTTTGAAACGTTTTATTGTTGAAATTAAATTAGAATCATCTTTTCTTTTCGAAACACGGTCATCGAATAATCTTAGAACCTGAGATAAACCCATAACATCCGTTACGTTTCTACTGACGTACACATTTTGGACTTCTTGTTCAAAATGATTTATTATATGTTCAAAGATTTCCGTGTCCGCCATTTCTAATTCTCTAGCACTAGCTAATAATCTGTACGCGTATTCTTCCCTGGATAAACCTCTGGCTTCGTCGTATTTACCACTTACCAAATTTGAAAAATACGTCTTTGTACCGATTTGTCCCAAAAACGTTCTAAAAATATTTTCTTAAATTCTCGATATTCTTTTATATTCGGTGACATAACATTCCACCACTTCAACGCCGGCCCTGAAAATACTTGTCGTAATATTTTTAATTTTTCAATATCTAATGTTTTAGTTAACGAGAAAAAATCATCCAATTGTTTAAGAAATGTTGCCGGGTTTTTATCTTTTGACCCATTAAATTTAGGCATGTAAGTATCGATAGCAGATCGCATCGTTAAAATATCTAAACTTCTCGACCCTAATATCGAAACGGAAGAACCTGACGCAACTACCCTCTCTTCTAAATTTTGAATAGCTCCTCCATAAGCGAGAACTTGAGTATTTACAAGAGTTTTCCACTCTTCAATTTTTTCGTCCCCTTTCCTAACTTCATTTAAAACCTTTTCTATACCTTTTGAATTCTTATCAATGTCTTGAATTTTTCACCAAATTTGTCTTCGGTTGAATTCTGTAAAGACGTTATTCTAACCGTTGCGTCTTGTATTTCGAGTTTACGTTATTAATAAATAAATTAAGTTTATTTATTTCTTGGGCATTTACATTATGTTTCTCTAACATAAGTTCACGTTCCGCGTCGAGTCTACGTTCAAAAATAGTCGACATATGAGCTGTTGCTTCTTCAAAAAATTGTAAACATCTATTAAATTTTACATTTAATGTTTCTTCCATTTTTTCTATCCGGTCTATTATCGATTTAGTTTCCCTATCATAAATTCGTATTTTTCCTTCATTTATTTCTGTTCTACTTAATTTTAAATCATTAAATTTTTCCGTAACCTCTACGACTTCAGAATCACTTACAATAGTATTTTTTTCCGTATTTTCTATCCCTATTTTCGTGTTATCTAAAATATTTTCCGTGTTGATATCAATACTATCTTTATTTATTTGTTCCACGATACTTGGTTGTATCGTATTATCTAAAGTTTTTGAATAGGTAGGTTCATCTACTGTACTTTCATCACAAACCGTTTCAATTAGCGGTGTTTCCGATACTTTACTCTCACTCAAAGTTTGTTGGTTACCGTTAACGTTATTTTTGTTTCCGGGTTTTAAAGACGTTTTTATACTTCTTTCTCCCGGAGGCAATTTTTTTTCTTTAGGAGATCGTGGTGGTGAGACTATATTCCCCTTTCTATCGGTAACGAATCCTTTTCCGCTTCGATTTTCCGCCATATTTTTACGAATAAAATAATTTAATTAATAAAATTTCCACGTTTAAACCAAAATTTAAATCTGTTTTTAATATGTAAATTATAAAAAAATAAAATCCAACTGCATTACATAAACTATAATCTTAACAAAATTAAAATAAACTAACAAAATGTTACTAGTAATTATTTCCACTTTATTACGTAGATAACAAAAAAATTAAAAGGGCTTAAATGTTTTTCTTTAAATTTTAATAAAGTAAAACCAAACAATAAAACTGCCTGCTCGTAGGGCGCCAATGAAACTTTTTCTTTATAAATAAGGGTTCGGGGGCAAGCCAATATTAAAAAATGTAGGTACATACGTATCCAATTTTAGCTGGAGTCAACCTTAGTAGTGTTATAAATTTGAGTTCGACAATCGATTGGCCGTTTTCCGACGACGGTACGGAGAAATTTGATTTTTATCCGGTCCGGTATCGGCACTTCGAGTTTTTGATCGAGACTGACTGCATTAACTCTCACTCGTCGGATGTATGCATCTTATATTTTTATTTAGGTCCAATAGGACGGAACCTAATCTCGTTACATAGTATACAGTTCATTAAAGAGGCACAGGCAAATTTGTACATGTAAATCTTAAAATATACTGTACATTAAAGAGGCACAGGCAAATTTGCACTTGTAAATCTTATAGTATACAGTACATTAAAGAGGAACAGGCAAATTTGCACTTGTAAATCTTAGTATACAGTACATTAAAGAGGCACAGGCAATTTGCACTTGTAAATCTTATATACAGTATACATTAAAGAGGCTTTGCACAAATCTTAAATATACTGTACAAAAGAGGCACAGGCAAATTTGCACTTGTAAATCTTAAAATATACCTGTACATTAAAGAGGCACAGGCAAATTTGCACTTGTAAATCTTAAAATATACAGTACATTAAAGAGGCACAGGCAAATTTGCACTTGTAAATCTTAAAATATACTGTACATTAAAGAGGCACAGGCAAATTTGCACTTGTATAGTATACAGTTCATAAAGAGGCACAGGCAAATTTGTACATGTAAATTTAAAATATACTGTACATTAAAGAGCACAGGCAAATTTGCACTTGTAATCTTATAGTATACGTACATTAAAGAGGAACAGGCAAAATTTGCACTTGTAAATCTTAAAATATACTGTACATTAAAGAGGCACAGGCAAATTTGCACTTGTAAATCTTAAAATATACTGTACATTAAAGAGAACAGGCAAATTTGCACTTGTAGAATCTTAAAAATAACAGTACATTAAAGAGGCACAGGCAAATTTGCACTTGTAAAATCTTAAATATACTGTACATTAAAGAGGCACAGGCAAATTGCACTTGTAAATCTTATATACAGTACATTAAAAGAGGACAGGCAAATTTGCACTTGTAAATCTTAAAATATACAGTACATAAAAGAGGCACAGGCAAAATTTGCACTTGTAAACCTTAAAATATACAGTACATTAAAGAGGAACAGGCAAATTTGCACTTGTAAATCTTAAAATATACTGTACATTAAAGAGGAACAGGCAAATTTGCACTTGTAAATCTTAAAATATACAGTACATTAAAGAGGCACAGGCAAATTTGCACTTGTAAATCTTATAGTATATACATTACAGGCAAATTGCAAGTATTGGCAAAATTTGGCACAGGCAAATTTTGTAAATCTTAAATGTACATTAACTTGCACTTGTAAATCTAAGTATACAGTACATTAAGAGGCAGGCAAATTTGCACTGTAAATCTTAAAATACTGTACATTAAAGAGGCACAGGCAAATTTGCACTTGTAAATCTTATATACAGTACATTAAAGAGGCAAGGCAAATTTGCATGTAAATCTTAAGGCATTAAAGAGGCACAGGCAAATACTGCTTTATAGTGTTAAAATCTTATAGTAACAGTCAATTAAAGAGGCACAGGCAAATTGTTGTAAATCTATGGTTCATTAAAGAGGCAGGCAAATTTGTACATGTAAAACTAAAATTTTAAAACGAGTAAATAAGAAGTTGTTATTATTACTCTTCTATTTGGAAATGAGTATAATTATAATTGAGATTGTTCTCTGTTGTGGAATTTGTTTAGCCTACTGCCGAGCCAAGGTCAGCCTGTCTTAATAAACACTGTTTCTGTTTTGCTGAAAGATAAACTAACTGAGGAAATAATTTTGGGTGCTTTTAAACGTATTAAGAACCAATAACAGTTCTTTTTATTTTTAAATATCCGTTAAATAGTTCATTCATTAATAAACCATTTAGCTTAGGATTAATGGAACTTTGATATTTTATTTTTAACTATTAGCTCATTTTAATTTTTTACATAAACAATTTAACCAATTGTTTTAGAGATTGCATGAAATCCTTGTATTTTACTAGTATGTAGTTTAAGATTTTAATTGTTTCTATTTAGGAAATTCCTTCTTACTGATAGAAAATTGATACTCAGGTGAAACATGTTTTCCTTTCTCTTATACCATGGAATTTTTTACCTTGGAAGCCTTTCCAAGGCTTTTCACCAACCTTCGTAGTCTGGATTACCTTTATAAGTATGTCTAGCACATTAACTACTCAATTTTTCTAGATTTTTACGGAAATGATAAAAAAAGTACGTAAATTTTTCCCATTAGTTTAAAAAAAATACTATTAGTTTATTTTCACTTATAATATAGTTTGTATTACAATGAGCCTAGAGTATTACTGTATTATAATACTGTAATAAGTAATACTGTAACTTCTGTATTAGGTAAATGAACCAGTGATCTGTTCTAGTGTGGAAAACAGAACTTGAGACGCAAGTGTAGATTTGCAGCCAGGGTTTTAACTCCACAAGATGTTATTCTCGCATGTTAAGAACGGTCCTATATCTATGATTGTTAGGGTTTGAAAAATATGAATGACAATAAGTATTATAAACTGCTTTAGTTTTCGTATCAAATCGTTTGTGGTGTTTTCGAGGCCCTTGTTATTAATTCAGGCGGAGTATTTTCTTCATAACAACTGTCACTTCACTTATCTTTTAAATAGTTATCTATTTTTAATAACTCCTTAAAGGTAAGATAAGTAAGCGAATTCGATCAAAAACAAGGATTATACTGGCAACTAGTTCTAACTATAACTAACAAACTCACGTGAGATAAGGAGTCGCGGTAAAGAATTCTTCTGACTTTCAACACTAGTGCAGAAAATAAAAAGAATCCCTTTTATTTTCGGCACTAGTAAGAAGAAATCTTTTACAGCAATGAAGACGTATTTTTGGTGATAGACGTGTAATGTCAATGTTACGTATCAATGGTAGATAAACTTCATTCAGTGATTTATCTATGAATAAATGAAGAAACTGGATATGCTGACAGTTAGCGAGGGATTAAAGTAATTGAGGAAGCATAAGGAGGCTGTTGTATAATATTTATTTACTTGTGGCAGCTGATGTATAGACTAATGTAATGTTATTATTACGTCTGCCTTGTTATTGTACCTTTAAACTTGTCTGTAAGAAGGCTCGACTAGAGGTTTCCAAGGTCTGTCTCGGTCATCGTCGTCTCATCCTTATCCAACTCCCCACCAGGTTCTCTTCGCATGGCCACCACTACTAATTCTTTCTCTTCGTCCACATATTAACCAAGTTAGTTGTTTTCGATTCCTGTGCACATGTGTGCTCTACCGTCTCGTCTCCCGGTAGGTGAAGTTGGTTCACTCTGTGAACAAACGACCTGTGTCATGATTGTTCCTCTGAGAGCTCGACCGGAATGCCTAGGGACTGTCTCTGTTTTCCGGCGATATATAGTCCAG
The DNA here is from genome assembly GCA_018340805.1 of Microvelia longipes. Taxonomy (NCBI): domain Eukaryota; kingdom Metazoa; phylum Arthropoda; class Insecta; order Hemiptera; family Veliidae; genus Microvelia; species Microvelia longipes. Next base: position 3,057,739 of record JACMZG010001911.1, on the reverse strand, counting down.
CTCTCATAGTTTCAATCCTTGATTATCAAATGTACTCTGTATTTTCCTCACGCAGTTTTATCTTCTCAATACACACATCGAATTATATATATTAAACTATAGTTAGTTTGTTTGTTGTAAGTTCTTTAATGAACATTCTTTTGCTTTGAAATTTCTTGTTTATAAAATTATCTAGTCATAAAGATTCAATATTAAATGCTAAAACCTGCACATTAGCTATTAGTATTTATAAAACATAGTAAGCGAAATTTTCCATTGAAAATTTGTTAAATTTTAGCGTATACACATTTATTGGCAAAACTGACATTAATGTGAAATACTCTAATAGAATTTAACCGGAATATTGGTGATAATTATATGGTTGTTAAAAAAAATAGGCAGCTTTTGCCCTTTATGATAATTATTTGTGATTTACAGTCTTTTCTTAAACTAGATCCATTCCTTATTTCGCGGTTTGTTAGAGATTCGTACAAACCGTTCATCTTCTTTACTACCTTTGACTAATCGGATGCACAATTGTAAATAATTGAACACGGGGTACTTTGGTATTTTTCCTCGCTGATGCACAATTGTAAATAATTGAACATGGGGTATTTCGGTATTTTAATTGACGGAATTTTAATTTCGGTATTTAAATAATTTTTCGATTTTAACTTTTAAAAAACGTTTACGTCAGTTCAATTATTCGATAATAATTATACCAACACTGATTATGAGATAAAACTTGGGGCATTTGTTGGTCCTCTACGTAACTATATGTGTCATAAATTTCAAATCGATCGAAACCGTTTCCCGTGCTTTTGAATTTTTTGAATTTTCCTGAGTCATTTAATGAATTTAAAGCCAATTAATAAAGTCATAAAAAAATTACTTCTCGGGTAGAACAACTTACACGAACAACTGTATACACATACTGGTAGCTAAGATGGTTAAAGACACACACACTTACATACATACATACATACACACAGCCACGACACACTTACTGATTGAAGTGTTGGTAAAAACAAGTCATGAGGTTTTGAAAACACCTGAAACGGATAATTCAGGTGTATTCCCGGTTTCGGATTTTTAGTCTAAACGGAGACTACTCACTTACTATGTATACTTTCCCTGAATACCTGAGGAATGTATCGTGGTATGAATAAAGAAAATTAAAATTATTTAATTATAAACCTAGACTCTTTCAAGTTTATACTTAAGTGCAATGAAGATAATAAAGCACGCGTCTCCTCCTTTATTCAAGGATCATGAATAAAGGGGATGACGCACTAAGTCGATTTGCCATACAAAAAAGTGACTTCATCGAGAACAAAAAAATACAAAGAATTCAACACGAAACACACGTCGAAAACCAGCTGCACATGCTTGGTACAAACTGCGCATGCTTACAATTCTTATAACAGCGCTGGTCTTAAATTTTAAAGGCAAACTTACCTCTCAATGGCTTCCCATCGTTTTTTGCTTGGGAAGGTTATAACAAGACACGCAGAGAAGCGGCAAAGTATAGTCCAAAATTTGAAATGAAATAAGCACAAATAACTAATCACGCACCACAAATGTAACAATCACGAGAAGCACAGAAGAAAGTTTAGAAGCAAACTCGACAACCTTGCTACATAACCTGCGTTTGGTTGCTTTTTTCATTATAACCAAGAGGAAGGTAAGTTTGCTCCTATTTCTCTACCTCATACAACTTCCATGGGGTAAGAAATGTTCCTTAATGCGTCATCCCCTTTATTCAAGATCCTTGCCTATATTAGTATCATTGGTTAGCTGCGAAGCAGGTTTAATCGTTGCTTTGTATTATTTGCCATTCTTTCCACTTTCACGTGTTTTTATTTCATTTGGCAATTTAAATTGTCAATTATTCTTTCTTGTTTTTCTTCCAATACCTGATGTAAGAAACCATCTGATATAAATATATGTATATTCATACAACACGAGAAAATAATTGAATCGATGCAAAATTTGGCACGCATGCAGTACTATTTACTATGTGGCACCATCAACCGTTTCAAGTTTAATTTAACTATCACCATTTATGTTTAATTTTTATTGAGAAACGTTTATAATTTTTTTGAATTGTTAAAAATTGAAAATGCTGTTGGTGTATCTGCGGTTTTTGTTTGTTGACCAATTTTAAGTAGCATCAAAGGTAATAAATAACCATTGGGAATAAAGATAATTTTCATGATGACTTTCTGCAAAATACATCAGGTGATATCCATTGTACTGTCCATATCCATTGTACTGTCCATAGCCATTGTACTGTTCTGGGACGAGTTAAGTGAGTCAGAAGTAGTGTATGAGCCTAGCAAATCAAATATGGCGAGGTACCTCGTACCGCACCTGATTCTTTACTATTAAACATCAGTCACTGCTAGTAAAGGAAATATACGGCTTGTACAATTGAATCTCTTACAAACCGCTAACTAAGTAACCTGTCTGGGCCAAGAAAATACTGCACTGCCGGTACTGATCATAAGGGTCTAAATACTGCACTGCCTGTACTGATCATAAAGGTCAAAATACTGCACTGCCTGTACTGATCATAAAGGTCAAAAACTGCATGCCTGTACTGATCATAAAGGTCAAAATACTGCACTGCCGGTACTGATCATAAAGGTCAAAATACTACACTACCGGTACTGATCATAAAGGTCAAAATACTGCGCTGCCGGTACTGATCATAAAGGTCAAAATACTGCACTGCCTGTACTGATCATAAAGGTCAAAATATGCACTGCCGTACTGATCATAAAGGTCAAAATACTGCACTGCCGGACTGATCATAAAGGTCAAAATACTGCACTGCCGGTACTGATTGTAAAGGTCAAAAGCTAAATAAAATAAAAGGTCAAAAGCTGCTAATATTTTAATGCTGTCATAAATAATCTTAATACTATTAGTAATAATAAAAGACTGGAATCCTTTCTGTATAAACTCGTTGGAACACATAATGGCCGCAGTTAGTTAGTTGGAAACCGGCTATGCGTAGTTTAAATAAATATTTATAACTGTGAGTATAATCATGTGTTATTATTCTTATATTCTTACTACAGTAAAGCTCTGTAGCTCAGAAATGTTTAGCGGGAAAACTTTATTCTTCTAAATATCATACGGTATTGAGATTATCAAATGATGTTATATATTTTGTTTTTAAAAATAATCCAGGTTTTTAAAAATAATCCAGGTTTTTAAATCTGTTGGTGTTTATTACTGGGGGGTTTTAAATGTTAGCTCGTAAAAGTTATTGGGAATTTGAAGTTATCCTCGCTTTTTACTTATGATTATCTAAATTTATGATCGAAATTGTTATTTATGGGAACACAGCTAATTATATGGAAATTTTATTTCCTAAAATAAGTATATATTTGCTATACATTATTTGTTCTTATATCATATTTTTATTAGTAATCATAAAGAAAATACTAAACTTTATAGGAAACGCAGAAAACCGCTTCTCAAAAGGTTAGTTCTATCGAAAATAAGATAGTGCAATATTCGTCAGAAATGCGTGTCTGAAATTCGCAGAAAAATGTTTAATTACACTTTTCTCGACAACCGTACGTGCTAGGATCAGATGCTAGGATAAACTTACGATAGCTGAGAAGACAAATAAGCTGATGAAAAATAATTGTAATAAACTTGCAACACCTGAGAAAAGAATGATAATCTGGTGATAACTGAGAAAAATTTGAAGAAAATAATTATAATAAAATTGAAATGGCGGGGAAAAATTAAAAATAATCGGGTGAGAGTTGAGAAGAAAAAAACTAAAGAAAAATAGTAATAATAACTTAACGATAGGAGAGAAACAAGTAATGATAAGCTGTAATAATAAAGCCATCCATAATCATTATAGTACTTAATAATTCTCGTATAATTCCTTATCTATCATACTACCATCGTTACAAAGTATTATCCATATTAATTATTATTTATCGCTCTTTCAATTTTGCCATTAATTTAATGGATATTCATATTTTTTACGTATTCAATGTCAGTTAACAATTAATTTTTTTTAAAACATCGTTATTAATTTTATCAAAGGTAATAAATCCAAGCGTGTTCTAAATTCCGTCACTAGGAGCTTTCAGTGACGTCTTTTTCTTGAAAAACTCGAGTTTTATAGTCAACTAAATAAGTCTGTATTCTTGTTTGCGTATTCAATATATTATTTATCTATGTACTGAAATAGAGTAACATTTAAAGAGTTGAATTTAGCAATGATCTTGTTTTTGCGATTTTTATTGTTAAGTTAAAGTTACGGGGTAACTTAATTTTGGCCTTATGTATGACTACATACGTCCAAATCTCAAATCTTACGATGCATTTTCGATCGATAGCATATCTAGGCCATATTATTGGTCTATGTACCAAGTTTAAACTTTCCTGCATAAATACGATGGGAGCTAAGATGATAAAACACACACAAACATAATAGACCAAGAGCCCAGGGGTGTTTTGTTAATAAAAAGGTAATGGCTGAAAACGGGTTTAATTTTTCGTAAATACCTTCCTGAACAAGGATCTGCAATTCTACCGACTCGTATCGGATGGGTGTCCCAGGCAGAACGCACTTTACAGGTCAAATTTACCACCCAAGTTAATAAAAAGTGTAATGGCTGAAAACGGGTTTAATTTTTCGTAAATACCTTCCTGAACAAGGATCTGCAATTCTACCGACTCGTATCGGATGGGTGTCCCAGGCAGAACGCACTTTACATGTCAAATTTACCACCCAAGTTAATAAAAAGTGTAATGGCTGGAAACGGGTTTACTTGTCATAAATACCTTCCTGAACAAGGATCTACAATTCTGCCGACTCGTATCGGATGGGTGTCCCAGGCAGAACCTTTGACCCCTGAAGTGCGTTCTGCCTGGGACACCCATCCGATACGATCGGCAGAATTGCAGATCCTTGTTCAGGAAGGTATTTACGAAAAATTGAGACCGGTTCCAGCCATTACACTTTTTATTAACAAAACACCCCAGGGCTCTTGGTCTATATACAAACACAAATTTGTGAAACCTACTCATAAGGAGGTGTTAAAAACAGCCGAAACGGATAATTCAGGTGGAATCCCGGTCCGGACTTTTTTCACAAACAATACTTTTTCTATATACCTCCGGTAAAAATGAGGAAAAATAAAAATATAATTACTAACTATTAGCTGATTTTATAGTTAGCTGTTCAAATTACATTTTATTTTATTACATAATCATCTATATTACATTTTAGTGTTAATGGTAGTTCTATTTTTGTAAAATGGTTCTTGACCCATTCATACTCTTGTTCATCGCTTTATACGGCCGGATGTTTCCAATATCATATCAAGATGTATTTTGGCAACACTGATTTATCATTCGAATGATTCAATTTACTTTTTTCCTTATATGATATGTAAAATAACATTTATTTGTAGTTCCTAGTTATAAATATATATTTTTAATTATTTTATTTAGTATTTGTTTAATTTAATCTATGTTGAGTTTGTTTTTCTACTTATCATTTTTTTTATCTTTTTATATATTTTCATATTTTTACAATTTGAATATCTAAATTTTAAATTTTGTGCTGACACAGACTGCTTTGTGTTCTCCTTAATTGACCTCCGTGCCTCAGGTCATCAGCTTGCTCTGCAGTTTCACATCAAATGTTGAAATTGAATCATAACTCGTGCATGTTTTTTTTTAAAATTGTTTTCTATAATCTATATGACGTTATATTTATTACTCTTTCGTATTATTGAGACAATTTGAGCGAGGTCGACTATTAGCAGAAGATAGCGATTTAGCAAATTTCGATTTAGGAACAAAAAAACAAATTAGCTAATGTGGGGGAAGAGATTTTGACGGGAGTTGAATTACTGTTGGCTCTTGGGGTTTTGAAACTTTCATTTGCTAATTTGTCTGAAATCTTTATAACTTGCAAGTGCTTTCTTTCGTATTTCCTTCTCTGAATTTTCCTGTATTTTTCTTTTGATTTTCCTCACTCATACCATAGGTGTATATAGGAAAATGTATTGTGTTTGTACTAATATCCGAAACCGAGATTTCACCTCACTCATCCATCTCAGGTGTTTGTGTGACCTCCTGAGTGTTTTTTACAGAGTTTTTTGTCTATATGTGTATTTGTGTTTGTTGTCATCATAGCTTTCAGCTGAAAGCTATGATTTCAGCTTTCAGCTGAAAGCTATGATTTTGTTAAGGGTATGATTGTATTAAGGGAGCTCCCTTAATACAAAAATCAATCCGGAAAAGCTCCTTTTTGAGCTATATTCGGAAATGTTTTTTTCTATTTTCTATGACGTTATTAATAGACCAAGAGCCCGGGGGTGTTTTGTTATTAAAAAGTGTAATGGCTGGAACCGGTCTCAATTTTTCGTAAATACCTTGCTGAACAAGGATCTGCAATTCTGCCGACTCGTATCGGATGGGTGTCCCAGGCAGAACGCACTTTAGGGGTCAAAGGTTCTGCCTGGGACACCCATCCGATACGATTCGGCAGAATTGCAGATCCTTGTTCAGGAACGTATTTACGAACAATTAAACCCCTTTCCAGCCATTACACTTTTTATTAACTTGGGTGGTAAATTTGACCTATAAGTGCGTTCTGCCTGGGACGTATCCGATACGAGTCGGCAGAATTGCAGATCCTTATTCAGGAAGGAGGAAGGTATTTACGAAAAATTGAGACCGGTTCCAGCCATTACACTTTTTGTTAACAAAATACCCCTTGGTCTAATATATTTCATCTAATCTAGACAGAAGAGCCGTGGTTCTATGTTCTACTACAAGACCAAAAAAAATGTTCCTGGTTTCATCTTCTTATCAGCAACTGGTTTTTTATCTTATCAGATACAATATTCAATTTGTATCAAATATTTCTTAAAATCTATAAACATAAAAAATTAGAAATCTAATTGAATTTGACATGAGTTTATGTTTTTTATAAAACACACCACGCGTATACAAAGTTTCAATTCAACAATGCTAGTTATACCTAGGAGTTTTGTTGGATCACTTTTATCTAGGAGCTTGGTCAGTAGGTGGATGGGTGACCGCTGGAGTTATACATGTGCTTTCATGTCTTAATACGAGTAACGCTAGAACGAAGATGTTTTAAAATATACATCAGGCGTTTTTCATATTTTGAAGGCGAGAGAAGCGAATGCGACACAGTGAGAGAAAGTTCCTAGTAGTAGGTTTCCCTAATATGTAGTAGTTGGTCCCTACTAGTAGGTACCCCTAATAGGGAGTAGTTGGCCCCTACTAGTAGGTACCCCGTACCCGATTTTATCAAATCCTCTAACTATTTAATTTGATTTCTTCAGCTAAAAAAATATAAATAAATCTCGATTTTATGATAAAAATTGTTCTTCAACAAAATGTTACATCTATTAATAAAATGCTATATTGTGTAAAACTTTAGAAAAAGCACGATCTGCTAAAAATAATGAAAGGAGTTGAGCACTTGTAATAAATGACAGATCCGTTTCTGTTGTTTTAACTCCGTCACGATCTTTGAGGACATGAAACTTTGTCAATGAGTTTGAAGAAAGTTTATAAGAGGCATGAATAGGCAGATGAGACACTTTGACATCTGGTTAGACTGCATATAGAACCGTGGGAATGCCAAGGAACTTGTATGAAAGGAAGGAGCATATCATACCTCATGTATAGAACTGTCACCATTCCTCCCCCTTCCCCTGGGGTTTGGATAATTGTTACCTATTGACCTTGTGACGTTCCTTGTGATGTTTACAGATTAAAAATGGATTTCTAAGCATAATATTGAAATGAAATCGAACGATTTGTCTAAATAACTTTAGCTTCTGATGAAAATTGTTAGTCTCAAAGTAAAATAAGGACAGCAATTACGAAATACAGGGAAATACAAAAAACAGCACCTGTCCAACCTTAAATATTCATTTTATTGATTTACATAAATTTTAGCTGATAAAATTAATTCAACCTTTTGATTTGTTAACATAGAGATGGCAGTTTGTAAAATCTTGATGAATTGTGTTGGACTTAATGTATTAAGTTAAGTGTATTATAACAGTCGAACTAGAAACAAGTTACTGCCAAATAAGACACAGTCATCGCTGCTCACCTATTTCTATAGGATAGAAAATGAGACGTTCTCTTATCCGATCCGGTAGAAAATTGAAAAATCGGGTACGGGGTACCTCGGAACTTTTCCACATTACATCGGATTCGCTACGCTCATCCTCCCTGCTTCGGACTCGTTTCGCTCGTCCTCAGAAATACAGTTCGCCATATTTACACTGCAACATGCCTTTGTATTCGCTTCGCTCGTCTCCAAATAGTAAATGCATTCGTATCATTCTCAGCAGTCACTCATAAAGCATTGATCACGCTCAATGCTCCTTAATTTTTATGATCCAAAAAAATCATGGTTATACTTGTCGTATTGAAACGAAACTTAGTGTACTTATTTATTAGGTAATGGTTTACACTTGTATTAAATTTCGACTCAATCGTACCATTTCCCTATTTTTTAAAAAAGTACAAAAGTCATTCAATAAAAATTGAACTAATGCTGAATATTAGATTAAACGTAGCACATATGTTAGTCTTATACATAGTCACACGCGGGCCAAATCTTAATCCGATCGCATTATTTTTCCGCGTTTTATAGATTTTAGAAATTTTCACTGAGTCATTATTGCGGGTTAATGACGTCATAAAATATATTTTCCGTATAGCACAAACAGCGGTAGACTGCTTTTTGTACAAAATTTTAACTCTCTAGCATAAATACATTGGGCGCTACGATAATAACAGACACACACATACAGACAGACAACTTCGCGAAAACCACTCAGGAGACCTTAAAAACGCCTCAAACTAATCATTCCGGTTTCATCCCGGTTTCGGATTTTTTTGCAAACACAATACTTTTCCTATATACCTATGGTATAAATGAAAAGTAAAAAAAAATCTAAATTTTTACTTTGTGAGATTATTAAGTGTAGAACTCAAAAATCAACATTACCACTGTCTGGCATTGAATTGGAGACGAACAATTTAGAAATTAGAGCATCGTGTTTTCCTTATTGTGTTGTGTTATGTAATTTATGTTACCTTTACATAATTTAATAATCATGTATGTAAATATCATTACAATCAGCCTTGAACAATGGATATTTTTTTCGTTATTTTTAGTTAATTTTATTTTATTCTAAATGTTACGTTGGTTGTTTTCCCCTCCGGGTGAAAATGTAATGTTTACATGTTTTTCTTGTGATAACAGACGAAAACAAAGTTTCCATTATTTTACTTTTCATTTTACTCATTTGTTTATTATTTTTGAAAAGAATATTGATGATTTGCCAGAAAAAATAAACAATAAAAAAAGGTCCGCAAATAAATGTTAAATGTTTATAAAGATCGTCGTGTTGTATATGTTTTATGAGCTCGCCAAAACAGATCGTTGCTAGACGGTGTCGCTTGCCAATGTTGACTCTAGTTCTACATAAATAATGCTTGTTTCGTAATTTATTTTGAACACGTTTGTGCTGAATTGACTGACTCAGATTTTTACACGCTGACGATGTGTACTTTAAAATATCTTATTTGATATATTCTTGCGTTTTCATTTTACATTTCGAACAGCCTTATAGTTTGACAATCTAACTTCAGTTGCTTTCAGTTTTTAGTGGTTAATATTTTGATTATATCTCTTCATACATTTGTTTATTTATGGACGCATAAACTAATTTGAAATTAATGAAAATCTGGTCGGTATTAAATTAGAAGTGGCATAACAAATGCATTGAGAACTGTATTCGTACATAATCTTATAAACAGAGTAAAATGTTTAGAAGTAAAATGCATTTAAAAAGTGCAGTTTTCTTGTAAACAGGAGCAGGCTAATGCGTATTTAATTACTTCCTCAATCCTATTTCAATTACCATATGCTAAGTAAACGCTTAGTTTGTTGTTATTGTAAAAAATACTTAAGCACTTATTTGAAGTATTTAAACAAATCACGATTTTGTCTAACTATCCTAACAAAATAGTTTGAAATTATCTTTTTATAGGTGCAAATAAAAATAACATGAGAAGTCTTGTTTAAGTTGTCTAAACAACTAAAAACTAAAGCTTGTTTTATTATATCAGGCTGTCCCAAGTTGCCTAAAATACCAGAGACTATTAATACCACAATTTATGTAGACTTAAAAGTCAAATTACTGACTTTTGACATTTTGTTAAAAAATTGAACTTAAAAAAGGCAAGTTTTTAAAGTTGTCCGAGTAACTATTGTTGATTTATGGGTTTTCAAAACTTAGTTGTGCTTGTTGAAGCAACAAGTCTCGAGATGATGTACCTTGTTGAAATTATTAAGTATTTCACAAGTGCTAACTTATGTGTTGTGTTCACTTAAGTTTTGTTTTAGATTTTGTGAATATCTCTTTATGAACTACTGTTAGAGAATATATTGAAGTATTTTTCAGCCACTTGGCCGCTTCGCGGCATTGGCGCTGGGGGCTGCTTCGCAGCCTCCGCGCTTGCATATGGCCCCATGGTTATAGTCTTATGTCAGTTTCTCATTTTACTAGTTTATGCCACCATAATATAACGCGCCACTATTTGCGAATTTCCAAACGTATAAAAAATAGTAATTTGTTTACATTATATATGTCAATCAATAAAATAGGAACTACTGCTAATAATGAAAGTAAATCTGATACATATGTTAACAGTACATAGTAGTATATGCGTGTAAAATTTCAACCCGATCTGAAAAATTTTGGAAGTTCTGTGATTTTTTTTTGAAATTTTTAAGTTTATTATTGTAATTAAATTCGAATTAGAACATAATTTTTTTCTATAACCAATAGTTAAGTCAAAGAGCTTGGTAAAGACAAAGTCGTCAAGTCTTGGAATTCAAAGGGGAATAATTAATTAGTCGTGTACCAAAATTTGGCCTCAATAGAATCAGGTGCAAAATTTGACTCACTCAAAAATTAATTAATGTGTTGGCTATTTTGAACAGATCAACATTATTATATGATACTTTTTTTTTATTTTGTTCACTCTGACATTTTCAATTAGATATTTCCTCTTATTTGACGGATGAATGCATTTTGTTTAATATTATTGTTACTAATGTTTTACTGATAAATTTGTTTTTTTTTATTGTTGCAGGGTTCAAGAGTTGAAGTTGGAGGGTGCCAATGGCTCCAGTACAGTCTCGCTTAGTTCTTGCCGTCACCATACCTGCTGCGGCTCTAGCCATCTTCTTCAGCCTCTTCTGGCTTCGTCGTTCTTCCAAGGGCCATCCGCCCTCCCCCCCTGACAAAGACGACAATAAGAAGAAAGATACACCTGAAGAAAGTGAATCCGATATAAGTCGGGTCGATAAAGACGCTCATCAAAGCCCTCGTCTGCAAAAGAGAGAGGCTTTAAATGTAAAACTTACTCAAGAAAGTATTCAGCCAAATTTAAAATCTATAAAAGAGGACTTGATCCTTACTGAGACTGAAAATAAAGTACCTTCAACATCTTTAGAAGATCATACTAAGACAAATTCTGCTGTCAATAAAGCAGAAGATATAATTGTAATCGACAATAAAGTTGTTGATAACATAGAAGAGGCTATCGAAGCCATTCATATTCAAGGCAACGAAACTTCTGTTAAAGGAGATATTTCTGGAAAGTCAGACATGATGAAAGAAGAGTCCACCGACTCTCCTATTAAATTAGGCTTTGAGAAAGTAGCTGAAATGGCCGATATGGCTGAAAAGTTGGCTAATTTAGAGATAGATACAATGAAGATGGGCGATGTTGATGTGAAAGAGAGAGACAGCGCCAACCATAGCCCTTCCGAGAACATGCTGGCTAGCCCCTCTATGAGCAACTTCAGTGATGCTCATTCAGAGGTATGTAACGTATTTACATATTAGTGTTATTTGTATCTAATTTTTTCCAATTTTAGGCTCTAATGAGACAACAATCTTTTAAACCAATTTATTTAGTATTTCACTTAAAGTACAGAGCATGATCAAGCAAAATCTATTAAGAAAGATAAATTAATAAAATTTAGACACTTCATGTGACTAAAACAGCTCATTACTTGTTTATATGAATAAATTTCTCCTGTCCTCAGGCATACTCATGTCAACAAACCTAATAGTTCAAGAGCCATTTCATCAAAGTTACCTAAAGTACGAGCATGATCAAGCAAATCTATTAAGGAAAGATAAATTAATAAAATTTAGACACTTCATGTGACTAAAAACTAAAACAACTCATTACTTGTTTATATGAATAAATTTCTCCTGTCCTCAGACATACTCATGTCAACAAACCTAATAGTTCAAGAGCCACCCTGAAAAAATGTGACTCATTTTGAACTACTTCAAACCAATTTTTTCTTCAAATATACCTTAAATTATAGATAATTATGAGAAAAAACATATTCTGCCTATCCAGAGTGAAGCTCTTCATATGATTGCACATGCTCAAAATTTTATAAAATCACACAAATTTTAGATTCTCAATATAAGTGTTTCCCTGTTAGTTGTGTGCAAAACATGAAGAGAACATTTTTTAAAGCTGATAACATTCCCCATAAATCGTGTGTTTGTTTGTAAATAGCATTTGCAAATCCACCTAAAAATGCTAAAAACATAATTATTTTTTTATAATAAGAATTTGTGTTTGTCTCCATGATTGCAATTTAATTGATGACGAGGCACTAATGTCTCATTATATAGAATATGAAATAAACTAGAGTGATTTTTTAATGACTCATTAGTGTGCCTCATCCTCAATTAAAATACATATTTTTTTAAAGAAATTTGTTGACTTTGCAAAAATCAACAATTTTTTCCCTGGTTTTGCCTATGCCATAACTTAGGTATAGTTATCAGATTTTGATGGATAGACACTCGTTTTATTCAAAATTTTATCAGATTAAAAAAGCGTTTTCTTCAAATTTTAAATTCGACCAACAGGGAACCACTTATTTCAATACATCTAAACTTTGTGCGATTTTCTATAATTTTGAGCATGCGCAATAATATGAATGGCTCCTCTCTGTATAGGCAGACTATGTTTTTTCTTCATCATTTAAGGTATATTTAAAAAAAAAAAAATTGTTTAAAGCAATACAAAATGTTTCATATTTTTTCAGGTTCGGCTCCTGAACTTTAAAACATAAAACAAATGATTAATTTATAGATTGACTAATCCATTACATATACACCAAGTGAAAAATAAAAGGCTAAAAATTAACGATATTAAAGTGCTTACCAAAAATTAATAATTAAAAACGTTTTAAGCTTTCAGTGAATCTGAATCATAACATTTCATAACACAATCTAAATGAATTACAAAACAAAATAGTTCTGATTGTGTTATTCTGTGTAGAAGTACCATTTGTACACTAAAAATCAATTTTTGAGTCCAGTTCCGGTGTCTAAAAATATTTTTACTCCGGCAAAATGTGTAAAAAAGTTACAAAACTGAAAGAAAAATATCTGATCAATTTGAAATTTAGTGTGTGCTATGCATGTGCTGTCTGATTATCTACAATTGTTTATTATGCTATTAAGACATATAATTCTGCTATATTAATTTTTTTCCAAAATGTCTTTTAATTAGCATGAGTACACAATGAGCAAAACATATGAGTGGTGGTGGTGGTGTTCTGAGACACCTTGTACCCAATATGTTGTGTTGTTTCTAATATTTAATTAGATTCAATGTTGTTCATAACTTATGTTGTCAATGTATATCTAACTCTTCTTATCATATTTTCCTATTCAGTATAATTTATGTATTTAATTTTACATTATGGTCTAATTAATAGAAATGTATCTAGTAATGATATAACGCGAGTGCGAGTGTGCTGTTGGTGCTTGGTTAAGTCAATTTTCATAGTCTAACGGAAGCCTTCTAGTTAACTTATTTTAATTTGAAGTGTGTTTTAAAACATGAGTTGTGTGTTGTCAACTATACTAGCTCAGCTATTATGACTTATAAGTAATACTTTCAATTATAATTTTACTGGAATAATGTTGAAGTTTTCATTCTGCTTCCTCCAAGTCAGACTGTTAAAAAAAGTAAAAGTGAGTAAGTGAACAGTTAAAAGCTGAGTCAGCTAAGTAAGATTTTAAAGATAATACCATGTACTTGGATGATAGGAAACAAGCAGTTAGTTTTTTGTATGATTGCCCTTCTCTAAGTAATTGAAAATTTCCTTTCTCTTAGAAGTGGCAGCCCTGTGGATTTTATTGGAAACATTTTAAACAACATGTAAAAGTGGAAGAATATGTTGTAATGAAAAAAATTATTACATTTTATTCCAATTTGTATGCTTAGTTTTTTTTTAATTAAATTATGGTGTTATTTGGTATTTAATTTTGTATGGTTGTGTTACAGGGGTCGAGTGACAGTGGCAAGGGACATAGCGATGGTACTACATCTCCGAGTAGAACCCCTGCGGGAGGAAGCTCTGTGTCTGGTGACCCATCTCCTTCTGTTTATGAATTTGTCATTCCTCAAGTAAGTTTTATTCAAATTCTATTCAAATCCCTTGTAGCTAATTTTCATCATATTTTAAACAAAAATCTCTTCTTGAACTATCATAATACTATTATTATTACATAGTTGTTGTTAATCAGTGTTGATTTATCTTAAATTTTTATTAAAAATATTAGCGATACATATTGTATTAAATTATTGTAAAGTAACATATAAGTGTATCAATACATAAATGTATTGAATGTTTGTTATTTTCAGCTATAGGCAAGACATTTTTACTGTTGACAAATAATTCATAATTTAAATATTTCATTGGAATATTTTAAATAAAATATTGCCATAGGAGCTTAGTGCAATTCTAGGAGCAAAATAATGAATGTAGAGGAAATATTTTACTTTCTCCTTTAAAATTTAAAATACCCATCGAAAGTCCAACTTTCAATTATTTTGTCTTATTTCTCAACAGCTTTTAATATAGAACATGGGAATAGTTTTTGGTTAGTTGCAATTTGTAGTTGATAGAATTCCATCTTGCATTACTAGATAAAAGTAGGCTTTAATTCTATATGTTACAAAAATAATTTTGTTGTAATTATTCAGCCAACATTGTGGTCATCTTCAGAACAATAACTAACTCAAAAATCCCATTAATTAATTAATGAGATATTGTATCTCATTAAGTTATTACTTTACTGTGATGTAGTGTTTTAACGATTTAGAACTTTTTTATGTACTTTTTAATATTTTTAAGTAGTCAGTGATAGTTTTATGTCAAGTTAGTTATGGTTCTGAAGATGGCCACAATGTTGGCTGAATAATTAAAACAAAATTAATTTTGTAACATATAGAATTAAAGCCTACTTTATCTAGTAATTCAAAAACATGGGAAGTTAATTGTACCATTGGAATGAAGATTTAGGTCTTCCGGTGGTGACCGTGTCAATGTAGATGAAGAATCCAACGTTTTGCTTCCACTGTGGGAGGTATCTTCAGGGATGTAGGACATCATGGATAGAAACACAATGCTGAACAACTGCTAAAACAATGCTAAAAAACTGAACTTAGTTCAGTTTTGTGGAGCATAGTGTTTCTATCCATGATGTCCTACATCCCTCAAGATACCTCCCACAGTGGAAGCGAAACGTCGGATTCTTCATCTACATTGACACGGTCACCACCGGAAGACCTAAATCGTGGAAGCTTACGCAGTTTATCATTGGAATGAAGTTGATTTCAACCCTGAAACCCTAGGTTACATTGATTTATGTCAAACGGTTTTAGGTATATGAAAGGGATAGCACTTAAGTTCCTCTCTTTTATTGTCCTAAGATCAATACTTGAGTTTAAGTGAAACTGAATGTGTTTTTAATAAGTCTGACTCAAACTAATAATGCTCTAAAATACTTCTCTGATTGACCCTTGAACCACAACTAACCCTCAATAAATTGGTACTTCTTTAGATAGTGACTCCCTTATTGTCCCCTTCAAATTGCTACACATGTAACTTCTTTAAAAAGTTGTCCATATTACCAGGAGAGTAAATTATGTCCATAGGGAAATAATTTATTAAGTTTTACTACTTATTTTTTTAAAACAAGTTCATATATTAGTATTTATACTATTGAGGAATGTATATCTAATGTTTTATATTACTACCTTTCACAATGTCCATATAATAAACACACAATTTTTGATTGGTTTCAGGTAATAGTTGGTAGGCTGATAGGTCGCCATGGAGTTTTCCTTCATGAAATTATGAGTTCAACCCACACTAGCATTTTTATTAAAGTTCACCCAGATACAACTAAACTTAAAATATGTGCCATAGAAGGTAGGCAATTTTAAATGGCTTATTTATTAATAACCACAACTTATACAAGATAAGCACCGAAACATCTTGGATAAGATCATTTAGAGGGTTCAAAGATAAAGGAAACTGTCAAAATGTTACCAAAACATCACTTGATCTATAGCAGGTCACAAGAGCTGCTACTCTTACCCTTATGAGCCCAGGGAGAATGCATTTTAATGATCTAAACTATCATAAGACACATAAACCCTTCTGTCATATGATTAACAGTACCATAAAGTAGAGAGTAAGGAATCACCTTTCTGGTGATATACTCCGGGGCCGCACAATATACTGACTCAGCAAAATTTAATCTTAGCTAATAATTGAAGTAAATAATTTTTTGGAATATTTTAATATAATAATAATTATAATGATACCCATACAGAGCCTTGGGCTCATCTGAGGGAACCCCTGTGGCAAATGTTACTTTCCAAGTTTTACTCTAAAGTTGTCGATGATTTATTTGAACAATAATGTTATATTAACTGAGAGCATATCCTGGGATGTGAACCCCAGTCCTCTGTGATGTCTAAGGTCAGTATCTGAAAGGATCAGTACAAATACTGATGCTTTTTTGACCTTGACCACAATAGCGGCTATTTGAATATTTTAAATCAAGATGTAAAGGCTTGAAGTTATAAAAGAATATAATGGGTGCGAGTGAGTTAGAGATAGTTAAGACAAAAAGAGTATATGACATTTCAATAGGCTGTATCTTAAAAATGAAGTGATGTTGGTAAAAAATGACCAAAATTAAAAGATTTAGTTTTCCTTACAAAAAACTTTTATTTGCAACCTTTTTCAGAATTCTTAAAAATAAAATAGTTACACCATTTTATAAATTTTGTTGAGTCAGCATATTGTTGAAGCCTGGAATGAAACATCAGATCAGTGGGTTTCTTACTCTATTCTATAATGCTCTGACCAAATGGTTCATAAATCACATGATGTAGAAAATCACCCACGGGCTCTCTATAAGTGGCTTGCGTAAGATTTTAAGCACTGTAAAAGAAATTGTATTTGTTAAATTAAATTTCATATATCACTAGAAAATATTCATTAATTTCAATATTCTTAAGATTACTATAGAAATAATTATTCCTTTAAAAAATAATTTTGCCTGAGGAATGCTTTGAGATCAAAATATCATGAACATTTGAAAGAATGTCTTGCATGTGTCAATAAATAGTATCACCAGCAATTGATTAAATTCTATGGCATCATTGTAGATACGCTCCTCTTCAATGATTTTGTAATAATATTAGTGTGACTCTGAAAAATTGTGCAATAATGATTTATGACTAGGATCCTTCTATTAACAAGGTACCTGACTTCTGATGTATGATTTTTATAAATTATTGTTTTTATTTATAAATCATGATAACCTTTGTTAATCATGATTGTCATTCTAAAACATATTATACATCTATTTGAATGTTGTTTAATTGTAGTTATACACTGGTCTTTACACTTAAGTTTTCTAGAAGAGATTTGGTATTAGCTTAGTAGGATTTATAAAAAGAATTGTGGGCATCACCTCCCTTCTTTTGTAGTAAAGAAGATGCACCTGTTGCTGTCCTGTTTTTGGACTAATATTACTTTGAATTCCTGATTATTATCTATTGTTAAAACCATTGAGATGTGTACTAGAGGGGGCATAGCCTATCTCTTATCCATTGAGAGGCCTGAAACATCGTTTCATTGAAACCTCATTCAAGAGTGAGATAAGGTTATAATAAATCAATTGTTTTTTATTTTTCCGCACACTGTGATTTGTTTTGTATTTTTAAAGTTCTACTATATAAGCTACTGTAATTCTTTACTGATTATTTGATTGTATTTTTAAGCGAAAGTGCTCAGTCATTTATTTGGTCAGTATTTTAAAACAAACTTAAACAAAATATAGTGTTTTATGTATTATATATATAAAAAAAGTGGTCAGGTTACTTTTTTGATGTTATTCAATTTAACCTATAGCCTCTCTATTAATAATATCTCTCTGGTTAAAACAAATAAGCTGAACTAAAAACAAATTGTTTTTTATTATTTGTTTGTTTGTATTACAGGTAGTCAAGGAGATATAGATAAAGCTCTAGAGATGATTCGTAAGAAATTCCCTCTTAGAAGATACCCAAAACTAACATTAGAAAGAGTTTCGTTTGTACCTCAGCAGCAGCTTAGGTCTGAGGACTTTCATGTAAGTTGTAGTTTGTACATAGTTTTTATCCCCATTGCCAAGAGTGAGAATGGAAGAGTTAAGTTATGAGTTAATCATTTCAATTTGAGAAAGCCTTCGATTCTGTGTATGTCAATTTAACTTACTTATTCTAGCAATAATATTATAGTTAATAATAATAACTATATGATAGTTACCAAAAAATGTATGGTAAATTTGAACTAGGCATGAGGCCCCCATATCTAAATTTTTACATATTTACTTTGATAATTAATATGGATTCATTTGTTTTGCAGTTGCAGTTGATAGAAGGAGTAAATAACGATGTAATCTTATCTAGTTTACTAAGTCCAGGACAGTTCTTTGTACAGCAGCCTTGTCATCCGTCGTATCCCTGCTTGACACCTCTTACTCAATCCCTGACACAGGCATACTCAGCTGCCGATGCACCAGCCCTAGTCAGCCCTGTACCAGGTACTATACTGTAAAAACTACATACGAGTCCTATATTATCAGACTTTATTAGCAATTGATAATAACTGCGTTTCGTTTAAAAGAAATTACATTTAAGAAAAATGGTTCTTGGTATAGGGGTATAAAATAAGTTTTATTTATTCTGATAATTTTCACGCAGTGTTGCAAAACCATGATAGTATTCGTGATTCAAAGTCCGTAACAGCACCACCGTCGCTGATAAGAAATTGATAACGTAAGGGTGATCGTTGTTAAAGTCCTTATGGGGTTTTTTTGGTTTTTCTTATTTGTGACAATTATTTCTTTAAATTTTTTCTCGAAGTGCTTTAATTAAATTACTTTTAGGGCGTATGAACTCATCACTATTTCATTTAAAAATAGGGGTTTAATGGGTTGTCACGAGTATTTAAATTGAGTGATAAGAAGGTGAAAATCACAATATAGTGTTTTATTTATTAATTATTAATTAATGTTACTGGTAATTAATTTTATTTTGTACAAACACACAAAAGTACCTTTTTATTGCATTAAATTGTTTCAATTAGTTGTAACAGGTATTTAAATTAACTGATAACAAGCTGATTTTCACCGTAATGGTGTTTTAATTTATTAATCAATTTTATTTACTCACTAAAATAATTAATAACTCAATAAATTCACTTTTTTGTACAATGTTTGTTTAAATTATTTGTTTAGGTTTTATTATTTTTAGGTTAAATCGGACAAATCCAAGTCTGTAGTGATAAGAGCCTGATTCTATATTTAAAATCCTGGAATAAACGAAGTATTTATCTATGAAATATTTGCAACTTGTTTAGCACCAATGGTGGTTTTATTAATTTTTTACTCATTTATCACAAATTAACTAACAATAAAGAAATAAAATAAGTATGTTTAACGGCTCCCATGCTAATCCTATGATAAAAAAAAATTTTGATCACCCTCTCGTTTTCCCGCCATTGGTATTGCCAACCTTACAACTATCTCTTTGAATCGTGAATCAAGAGCTGTTAAATAAAATAAACAAAATTCTGGCAAGGAATTTTGTTTGACATGTGCTTTCTTGCTCAAGTTGTGATGCTACTGCTTAGCTTACAAGGCATATATCAGAGAGTTAAGCTAGGAATGGATTTCAAGGAAGAAAACATGCATTTCAAACTAAACTCACTAATCAAAGCAGGCGACTTCATTAGCAATTTCATTTTAAAGAAAATTTGCTAAATAGATAATATGTTAATATAATATAAAATATGTACAATAGACCTCTGGTCACAGTGCAATTGGAGTCTATCTATCCTCGAGCCCAACCCTACTTCACTCTCTTATGAACAATAGACCTCTGCTAACAGTGCAAATAGGGTCTATTCTCGACCTCAATCCCACTTAACTATTCCTTTGTTATTACTATAATAAAAACAGGAACTGTTGAAAATTGAACATACTGAAGATTTATTGGAAGTGAAACTAGGTATTTATTGTTTTTCTTGATGAGGCATACATCACTTTTAGACAGATTATATTATAACTGTATGTTTGTAATTGATTATTTGTTTCTGTTTGTTTAGATGCAATCTGTGTCTGCCCAAGTCTTGGTGGATGGTACAGAGCCCAGGTAGTGTCTGTAGATGAGGATTTAAGACATTGTGATATCAAATTTGTTGACTATGGTGGTTACCTTAGGGTCGAGTCATTATTACTCAAACAGATCAGAGCTGATTTTCTGATGCTCCCATTTCAAGCAGTTGAGTGCTGTTTAGCCAACATACAACCCATCCGTAAGTTTCCCCACATTTTTTTATAATCTTAGATAAAGATTTTTTATCTTTATCTACTTTTATCTAAAATACTTTTAGAGATAGAAAAATAATAGAAAGATGGAAATATAGAGACAAATAAATGTATAAGGGGTAAAAGATAAAGTGGAATAAATAAATAAATAAAATTGTCATTTTAAGAACCAAACAACAAACAAACCCCCTCACACCCAAAAAAAAAAATAATCAAAATTTATACCACAAAAATAACAAATAAATAAATAAAATAAAAATAAAGAGGCACAAATTACCCTAAATCAATAAATAAAATATGGCTCTGGTTTACACAAAATAAATATTGTATACTTTTACTAATAAGGAACTTGTTTAAAAATAATTAAATGCTAGTTTTTTCCTATGGTGCAAAATAGTCTATAATTACTTATTAATAAATCAATATTACTATCCTTAGTATTATTCAGTCAATTATATTTTGGGATTATTATTTTTCCAATAGGCCCAACGGAAGATCAGTCGAAGACTGAGTTGGGTCCTTTTTCTGACTAAAAAGGAAAGAAAAAATTATGTTTTAATTTGTATTTTCTTTAGTTCAGAAATAATGTGTTTTGTTAGAGATAGACCAAAAGGTTGTCGGACAACTCAGTTTAATACAGCAGTAAGAAAATGAAAAACTCCAATTCTTTTTTGAATCAATCAAAATTCATACATTAATTTGACAAACTGTCACTTCAAGATTTTTTAAAATGTTTAAAAAAATAAATAATTAAGTCCCTACAAGGTTTTTTTAAGGAAATGTCTCAGCTTAGTTTGTGTGTAATTTTTCACTTGTGCAGAAGGTGTTATATTAGTTATCACAGTCAATTTATTTAGTGAAAATTTAATATAATTGAAATAAGTACCAAAATATAGTAAAGAAACTTGACTGTGCCTAAAGAAATGATTTAAATTTTTTTCACTTTTTGATTTGTCTTTCATTTTATTATTAGAGCTAGTGCACCAGTGTAGTGGTCACTACATTAGAGTTTTTGGATTAGTGTAGTGTAATGTTACATCTCTTTGGTATCAAAGGCCAGTGTTTATTGGACCAACTCCCTAACAATGATCTTCTGACTCATTAATACTTAGTTTAAATTGTTAGATGTCGCTTAACTATAGATGAGTCTTGCAGTATTGATTGTTTTTCAATTGCTTACTTTATTTATTAAAAATTTTAGAAGTTTAGATACCGCAATATTTAAAAGTGTTGATATTATTATTATTATTTGGAAATGGTCTTAAAGAAAACATAAATAACGGGAAAATTGATTTTTATTCTTCAGACTTTTTCTTCTACATACAAACACTTTTTACTTATATGTTTTTATTTTTATTATCATGGGGCTTCTGATAAGTTAGTCTGCAATACTTAGATAGGTGCATCCTAAGGTTATCTGACATCTAGTAGTACAATCCTCTCAGTTGATTATTTTACTAAAAAGAGTTGATAACTGAAAAAGTGGTTCTCATTTCTCCTGTAATTCTAACAGACTCTTTTTATACTGATTGATTTCCAGATGAAGGTGGATGGAGTGAAGAGGCTCGTGTGTTTGTACATAATCTAACATTTGGAAGAATTCTCCAAGCTCAGGTAGTGGCTTATACTGAAACTGGTATTCCTCTAGTCAACCTTTTCTCCAGCATTAATGCTCAGGTAATGACTCAACTCTTTTACTCGTTAGGATTTTTCTTTTATTTTGTGGGAAAAGCCATGTACAAGGTATTAACTATGATATGTATATCCATACACTATTAAGTAAAGTCTTGTAAGATTTGATAAGTTGATAAACAAAATTTGGATTTAGAGAAAAATTTTGATTTGTCAAAATTAATCTCCTTACAAAATTACCTGTATAGTTTGAAAGAATTTAGGTTATTATCAATTTGTAAATTTAGAGACATGTTTATAATAATATATATATTTTTGTTTACTTTTTACCATACACATTAGTTAGTAAAATAAAGTGTATTTATAGTTTCTAAAATAAAAAATAGTTATTTAAAGTTAAGGTCAAATCAAAATTGCAGCAGGATTTTAAAAGAAATTTATTTTTTTCCATAAAACCAAAACTAAAACCAGTCATTTTTTAACAAAAACACATTTCTCGAAGTAAATAATGGTGGTTTGATATCACTTCAGTATTTAAGCATATTTTTTTTTTTGATTATTTTTAACAAATAATGATTTAATTAGTATAAAAAAGCATACAAGAACGTTAAACTTTGCATAATCTTAAATGAGTAATAGTTTAAATTTGTACTTGGTTTTATTAAATTATTTGAATTTTTGATGGAAATTTTTAACTTTAACAAATGTAAACAAACTTTTACGTTAAACAAAAGTGCCGTACTAATAATAATTAAGGTCGCTTATAACTTTTTAACTAATTAGTAGATATTAATGGGAGTTTTTTATATTTGTTTTTTTTGCGGTTCCAACGATGTGTTATTTGTCAAAAACATGTGTATGCTTTTGGTATTATTAAGCACCAAAATTTTAAATTTCAAAAGTTTATAATTTCAAAATGGTGGCCAATATCAAAACAAAATTCGGAAGATTTGTTTGTCATATTGAGAGGAATATTCCTGTCAAGTTTCAAGTTCATCAGGTCATTTTTCGATTTTTTACTATTTTTTTAAATGTTCGCTGACTAAGCAAATAGGGTTAATGGTGAAATAAAATTTTGATATTCTGGGCAGCACAACTAGACCCAAAGACTGATTTTTGTACCAAGTTTCAACTATCTAGAATAAACACAGTGGGAATTATGCGTGACACAAACACACACACACACACAGACAGACAGATATCAAGCTGAAATCAGTTCAGATGGTTCTAAAAACACCTAAAATGGATAATTCAAGTGAAATCTCGGGTTAAACGTTTTGAAAAAAGTGAAAAACTCGGCTTACATTTTTTGGGTGAAACCAATACTTTTCCTCTATATACCTTCTGTCTAAGAAGGTGAGGAAAAGTAAAAAAGAGTCGTCTGCTTTTGCAGCCACAACTGTAAAAACCTTATAAATCTGAAACTGAGAATTATATGTCATGTGAGTTAGAACATAATAATATACTAAAGTGTCATATTTTGTTTTTTCATATTCTGAGGATGAGCAGCAAATCTGATACAATGAGGAAATCTTTTTTAAAGATTTTTTTTTCATTAAAATGTTCAAATAAGTGTAATGTGTTATAAAAATATAACATTAAATCATTTGATAGATTTTGTAGTATTTATTTATTTGGTTGGGTGGAAATTCTTTAGACTAAGACCTTTTTGACGGGTTTATAGTGTTGACTATTTTTTTTTGCCCTACTTACTACATAATTTTGGGAAGATTCCATATGTTTTACTCATTAGTTTTACTATTTGTATTGAAGGGACATTATATATGCCGTATGAGATGTTTTATACTGCAGGTAGACATGCTCTCGTTTTATCTTCATCTCTTCTGTAACTCTTAATGTAGTGATAATGTTAATACAGTCTGATTCTGTGGTTTTAGCTAAATGGTAGTTTTCTTTTTGAAAATTGTGCTCTAAATATTTTAATAAATATTATTTTAATTTATTAAAATATTTAATAGATTAATAATTTATTTTATTATTTTTCATATTTTGATAATTAATTTATCTTGTTTTTCTAAGGTTGTTATGGTGAATGAAGAATTGGTTAACAACGGTTATGCCGTGTATATCGCACCGTTACCCTCGAGTGAAGTCGAGGCTACCACATCCGACTCTTCCACAGCTAGTACATCCATAGCTAGCGAATGCACTGCTAGCACATCTTCAGCCATTGTTGAAGACACTGCTCAGGCAATCGAGTCCGCTCCTTGATTCCTGACTCACACTGCCTCCTCTTATCCATTCCAATCTAATGATCCAAACTTGACTTCCGATTCATTTACTTACTCATTCTTTTTACATTAATCCTTTTTTTTATTTTTGAGTTCAATGGTTTAATTTCATTGATTATTTTCTTTTTCCGTTAAAAAAAGAGATTGCATTTCTCTTTATTTAAATGAATTCCGGTAAACTATTTGAAAATACAATATTTCATGTTTTTTTTTTATTATCTGGTATTAGGCTTAATAAAAATATATAAAAAGTACTAGATAGAATTTATATATTTATATTATTAATGAAATGTATATAATTTATTGATATATTACTGACTTCCATTGTGATTTAATTTGTAAATATAATGATTAAATTTAGACTTAGTTTGCTTCTCTTTGTCTTGGATTTACTGTGTTGCTCAGTACACTCTTATTTACTTATTATCAATATAAGATATTTTCTTTTCTGGTTTGATTTATTATTTTATTTTAAATAAAATATTTTTGGGACTTTTTATTATTT
Organism: Microvelia longipes; assembly: GCA_018340805.1. Classification (NCBI taxonomy): domain Eukaryota; kingdom Metazoa; phylum Arthropoda; class Insecta; order Hemiptera; family Veliidae; genus Microvelia; species Microvelia longipes. The sequence goes on along the minus strand of JACMZG010001911.1, from coordinate 3,032,531 downwards.
TTCTTGTTTTTCAGCGTATTTTCATCAGAAAATTACGTTTATATTAGAATGATATATTTTTTTAATCAGATAAAAACAATCTTAAGAGCTGTCTTATTGAAAAATTTAAATTGCTTCAATATTTGTAAATTTTGTTTTCTTGTCAAATTAAAGTTCAGAAACTGTTCTTCATATTAAGTTATAATTTTATAGTTTTCTTGTCACCTTAGTATGATTTCTTATGAGTCACCCGTGGTGTAGTGGTTAAGGTACGCGGCCAATACACAGAATGAATGGACTTTAAACTCCCGAGTTTAATTAGTCATGGGTTCAATCCTAGCACGGGCCTCTGGGATTTTTATGAGAGGGATACAAATTCTGCATACCACGTCCTTCAGAAGGGACGTAAAGCCGGTTGTCTCGAGCCTGTGCGTTGTCAGGTACTCGTTAAAGATCCCTTACCCTAAATGAAACTGGGTATAGGCAAAATTTAGGACCCTCATAGTAGATTCATTATAATACTATACTGTTTCTGCCTTGTAGTTTAAAGTGTGTGGAGGTTTGGTTTAACAGTGAGGGCACGTGTTGTTCCTAGTTTTCACTAGACTATAAGAGTCAGTGAAAATATGTATGATTGCTTGAAAAAAGCATGAGAGGAACCATAGAAATTTACAACTCTTCTATCTAGATTAGATGAAATATACCTACACTTGAAATTAAAAGGAGTAGAACACTATCTTAGAAAGCTGGCAAAAAGGGCCCAACAACGTGGCCTACTTGCCTGGTAGTTACTACCACTCCCCCCATATTACTACTACTACTAGTATGATTTCTTTGTTCTGTCACCCAATTCTAGAAGGAGGTCAATCAAGAGAGTTATTTGCTTATTCCTTTTCTTATGCATGACTGGCAATGCCGCCTTATAAGCTCATTTAAAATGTTTTTAGTTTTGAACACAGATTTGTTGTGTTGTGTAATACTTTTTCTAAAATCAATGTTATTTTTATTAAAGATAATTCCACTTCATATGCAGATTTTTCCCAAAAAAAGGAAATCAGCTAAAAAAAGATAAAATGTCTAAATTGATTCTTTAGTTTAAAACTTATAAAAATGTTGATCATTTAATTTAAGTTTAACTGAAACATTAATTTTATATTTTTATTTTAAAAAACTAATTACTGTGGGGAAATCTAATAGCTACCTAAGAATAATCAAAATTTTTAGAGTGTCATTGAAAGAAGTAATCTATTACAATGATTTGAATTGACTTAACGGTTTACCAACATGTGGTACTTACTGTCATTTTTAAATTAAGAGTGAAATACCCTGGATTTTTTGGACACTTTATTATAAAGGTATTTTAATTCAAAAAACGGGATTTAATATTATTATATAGCAGTTTAAAAAATTAAGAAAATTTGTATGATTTGCGATAGAGTTAGTGGACACAGATTGCAGCTTGTCGAAACTTTCTGATGTTCTATTCAATTAAGGCAGCTCTTGATATTGTTTTTACAATTATTATTTTTAACTTAATATTTTGTGCTCTTTTATTTTACTGTTTTTAAAAAATGTTTAGTTTCTCTTGTATATAATTTATGATTATTTTTCTTTGAAAGCTAGTTGTTTGATTTACTACTTATAAAATGATTTATAAAAAAAAAAGATTTTTAAGTTTTTTTTGTGATCCAAAATTAATGAATATTTGTGTAAGTTTTTAGGGTGGTTCTATTTAGTTATAAAACACGTTATTGTATTATGTTTGTATAATAAGTTATTATTGATTTATCATTATTTTATTCAAGTAAAATAATATTGTTTAAATAAAATATTAATAATAAAAACGCAAAATACTTTTTATTTATTCCCTAAGACGAAATAGATGTCAAACTTCTTAACACCAAGTAATAATGATGCTTCATTATGCTTTTCCTTCCTTTACGAGTGCTGTGGGAAATTCCGTCTAGTTGGAAAGTGCATGTGGACATAATGAATCTCACACCATAATGTTTGGGAATTTGTATTATCAATGGAAAAAAAACTAGTCAAACATCATACTAATGTTTATATCATTGTTAATTCATGGTTATTGTGAAAGAAAAAAAATTAATAAAACCCGGCGTATTAGTCATATCTACTGATCAATAATTTTTTTTGTTTTTGGTCTGAAATTTGAAAAAATATGAATTATTAAAAGTTAATTGTAAAAAAAACATTTAAATATTTAATAATTATGTGTTCCGTAATATTAAAGATGCAGAGGGGGTATAGGATATAAAAGGAAGGCCCGGTCGCCTCTCATCAGTCAGCCTTACACCTTTATGCAGAGCAGTCTATCCAATGAAGTGAAGTAAATCTAAAAATTTTATATTCGTTTTAATCGATATAATTTTGAATTTATTTAATACTTAACTACAATTCTGAAATAGTTAGCATAATTGCATAAGTTAATAGATCGCAATATAAGTACGATATATTTTACTTTAAACCATTTAATTTAAGGTCATTTTGAATGTGTCTATTACTGTTTACTATTATTCTTTTTGGATGTTTGCTTTAAATATAAAATTACTAATACGTCCATTATTATGACTACGATTAATACTAATATTATTACTGTATTACTGCTATGTAATAGTAGTATTAATAGTCACTTGTTTCTGTTAGCTCTATACGTATTGGTACTAATACTATAACTTATTACTTTTCTATTATTACTGTAACAATTAACTATTACTATAACATAACCTATAATTCCTGCTATTATAGGAATGAAATNAGAAAATTACGTTTATATTAGAATGTATATTTTTTAATAGATAAAAACAAATCTTAAGAGCTGTCTTCAATGAAAAATTTAAAATTGCTTCAATATTGTAAATTTTGTTTCTTGTCAAATTAAAGTTCAGAAACTGTTTCTTCATATTAAGTTATAATTTTATAGTTTTTCTTGTCACCTTAGTAGATTTCTTTATGAGTCACCCGTGGTGTTAGTGGTTTAAGTACGCGGCCAATACACAGAATGAATCGGACTTTAAAAACCGCCGAGTTAATTAGTCATTGGTTCAAATCTAGCCATCGGCCTGGATTTTTGAGAGGGTACAAATTCTGCATACACGTCTCAGAAGGGACGGTTAAAGCCCGTTGTCTCGAGCACTGTGCGTTGTCAGGCTATCGTTAAAGATCCCTTACCCAAAGAAAACCGGTATAGGCAAATTAGGACCCTCATATTAGCATTCATTATAATACTATACTGTTTCTGCCTTGTAGTTAAAGTGTGTGGAGGTTTGGGTTTACCAGTGAGGGCAACGTGTTGTCCAGTTTCACTAACTAATAGAGTCAGTGAAAATATGTAATGAATTGCTGAAAAAAAGCATGAGAGGAACCATAGAAATTTACAACTCTTCTATCTAGATTAGATGAAATATACCTACACTTGAAATTAAGATAGAACACTATCTTAGGAAAGCTGCAAAAAGGGCCCACAACGTGCCTACTTGCCTGTAGTTACTACCACTCCCCCATATTAACTATACTACCTAGTATGATTTCTTTGTTCTGTCACCCCATCTAGAAGGAGGTCAATCAAGAGAGTTATTTGCTTATTCCTTTTTTAGCCATCGACTGCAATGCCGCCTTATAACTCATTAAACTGTTTTTAGTTTGAACAAGATTTGTTGTGTGTGTATCATTTTTCTAAAATCAATGTTATTTATTAAAGATATTCCATTCATATGCCAGATTTTTCCCAAAAATAAAGGAAATCAGCTAAAAAAGATAAAATGTCTGAAATGATTCTTTAGTTTAAAAACTTATAAACAGTTGATCATTTAATTTAAGTTTAAAACTGAAACATTAATTTATATTTTATTAAAAAACAATTACGTGGGAAATCTAATGCTACCTAAAATAATCAAAAATTTTTGAGTGTCATTGAAAGAAGTAATCTATTACAATGATTTGAAATTTGACTACAGGTACCAACATCTGGGTACTTACTGCTGACTCATCTTTTAATTAAGAGTGAAATACCCGTGATTTTGACATTCTATAAAGGGACTTAATCACAAACGGGATTTAATAGTTTATTATATATACAGTTAAAAAAATTATTTTTAAGAAAATTTGTATACTTTGGCGATAGAGTTAGTGGACACAGATTGCAGCTTTGTCGAAACTTCTGAATGTTTCTATTCAATAAGCAGTTCTTGATATTGTTTTTACAATATATTTTTAACTTACATATTTTGTGCTCCTTTATTTACTTTTTTTAAAAAATTAGTTTTCTTGTATAATAATTTATGATTTTTTTCTTGAAAGATTTTGAATTTACATTATAAAATGATTATAAAAAAAAAAGATTTTTAATTTTTTTTGTGATCCAAAATTAATGAATATTTGTGTAAAGTTTTTAGGGTCGGTTCTATTAATTATAAAACACGTTACTGGTATATGTTGTATCATAAGTTTATGATTTACACTTATTCTATTCAAGAAAATATATTTTAAATAAAATATTAATAATAAAAAGCAAAATAACACCACTTTATTTATTCCCTAAGAGACCGAAATAAATGTCAAACTTCTAATCAACCAAGTATAATGATGCTTCATTATGCTTTTCCTTCCTTTAACGGTGCGTGGAAATTCCGTCTAGTTTAAAGTGCCATGTGGACATAATGAATCTCACCACCATAATGTTTTGGGAAATTGTATTACAATGCGAAAAAAACTAGTCAAAACATCATACCAATGTTTATATCATTGTTAATCCATGGTTATTGTGAAAGAAAAAAATTAATAAAACCCGGCCGTATTAGTCATTATCTACTGATCATAATTTTTTTGTTTTTGGTCTGAAATTTGAAAAAATATGAATTAAAAAGTTAAATATGTAAAAAAAAACATTTAAATATTTATAATTAAGTGTTGCCGTAATAATTAAAATCAGAGGGGTAATAGATATCAAAAGGAAGCACCGTCGCCTCCTCATCAAGTCAGCCTTACCCCTTTATCAGACATCTATCATGAAGTGAAGTAAATCTAAAAAATTTATATTCGTTTTAACTCGATATAATTTTGAAATTTATTTAATACTTAACTACATTCTGAAATAGTTTAGCATCAATGCATAAGTTAATAAGATCGCATATATGTACGGATATATTTTTACTTAAAACATTAATTTAAGGTCATTTGAATGTGCTATTACTGTTTACTATTATTCCTTTTTGGAGTTTGCTTTTAATAAAAATTCCTAAACGCCATTATTATGACTAACGATTAATACTAATATTATTACTGTATACACTCGCTATGTAATAGTAGTATTATAGTCACTTGTTTCTGTTACGTTCTATACTATTGGACTAATACTATAACGTTATTACTTCTATATTAATGTAACAATTAACTATTACATAATAACCTAAATTCCTGCTATATAGGGAATGAAATAATTTATGAAATTTCTGCTTTTCTGGACGGAATAGCCTTTTGGCAGAAGGGCTTTTCGATGCTCGTGTACTGGCCCCAAGGATCTTATGTAAAGACTGACCCCAACTAAACAGAGGAAGAAGAAAAAAAACATTAACCGGCCTTAAATAAAATCTGCTTTAACATTATTTTATAAGTATATAATTAATGAAAAGTTTATATATATATATATATAATATATATATATATATTATATATATATAAATATATTATATATATATAATATATATATATATATATATATATATAATATTATATATATATAATAATATATATATTATATATATATAATAATATATATATATATCATGAATAATCATTACAAAATTACCGTAAATTATATAGTAGAAGACTACAAAATCAAGTCAAACCTCAAACAATGTTACGGGAACACCGAAATAAATTGGTTTATTTGAACCTTAACTCACTATTGAAGGAAGTTTCAATGAAATTACACAGAGCCCCAAAAAGATGTTTCAGGCTTCTAAATGTATTTAGATGGGCTATGCCCCCTCTAGTATATATCTCTATGATTATCTACATTTTTATTATATTTAACTTTATCTGTTTAAGTAAAATTATCATTATTTCATCAAGAACATTTACCTACACCTCTTTTATTTGAAAGACCATGTAATTGAATACATATTAGGGGTTTCTTCTTTTTATGTATTCTTTGTAATTTTAACTTCACTGGAAGAGGTCCAAAAATTTATCAAATGAAGTTAGCTAAAAACCGTTAGTATTGTTTGAAATTTAACAGATAAGGATAGTTAAAAATTGTAGTATTGTCTGACATATTACGTTATAAGACATAAAAATGAAAGAAGAAGAAGAAATATACATCTCCCATACATGCATTTGTTGTGAAACTGTTTCTATTTATTTCATTTATTATATTTTGTTTTTAAAAACCTTGAATGGGTCAGAAAAGTTCTCATCTGGTTAAGCATCTAATAGCTTTCGTAAGTAGCTTAATACTTTAGCGTAAAGTAGAAGTTAAGATGTTGTGAGCGGTGCTATTACTACATAGTTTTAAAATCCCAAGGTCATACGCATTTTAAGGATTGACTAATCAGGGAAGCCGCCGCCAACCCCTCACTTGTAAAGACAAAAATCCCTACCCCAATAACCGCTGTAGGGAAATAACCTTCTTCCATGCAATCATCACTTTGTGGTTCGTCTTTTATTTACATCGTTATGAAAACTACTTTCAAATTAATCATAAAAATGATATAAAATAAAACTACACAAAAGAAATGTAAAAAACCATAGCAAAGAAAATACGAGTAAAATAACTTGATTTGTTGACATAGTTTTTTCCCGCTCCCTTCTTGCAGGGATTTTTTTTTTAATAGGCGATACCTTAACTTACCTTTCAAGATATTTAAAATATTCCATTGACTGTAAGTTTACAAAAAAAATTGTTAGTCACAAATGTCACGTTACCTGTCAATTACTTACTTAGTTCACACGGGAGGTTTGGCAGGGGGTTCAGCCCTCACAGCAGTTGTCTTGATAAACTTATTTTTCCCAGTGAAAAATCCCGTGTGAACCAAAGTTTTATAAATAAAACAAGTTGTGGTGCTCGTATACCCCTCTAGAATCGCTAAATCGTGTACTGCAAAAAAATCTGCCTGGAAGCATGATGGTCTTTTATGTAGCCTTTGTATTAGCGCTACTGCTCAAGTTATTAAATATAGTTCAACTGAAAATTTAGATAGAAAATGGATTGATATGCAAGAAAAGCTCACATTCCAAAGAAAATTCACCCGGCTTTCGAACCAGAATTATTTAGAAGTCCCTTAAAGAGACAATAAATAATTAGTGCCGGTACCAAGATTCAAACATGGCAACCCTAGCTTTGAGTTGTCTCATCATCAACTCCAGGACCAGATTTCTCTCAAATTTCTTGTGTACGTTATTAAAAAATTGGAAAACAATCCAATTGAGTTAAAATTGTGTACATCTATATTCCTTTATGTAATAAATAATTACACCCAGTTTAGTTTCAATACGACTTACATATCCATGATTTTTGTTGGATCATAAAAGCTAAGCAGCATTGAGCCGGGTCAGTGCTGTATTACAATCATTGGGACCTTTGAATGCACTTGATAACATAATATGTGGTTTCTTGATAAATGGGATATTTGTTGACATTATTAGAAAAAATTACCAAGTATCATGAACAGGTACTGGTTCCCTTGGATACTACAGTTATTAATATCTTGGTTGCCTTGAGATGATTCACCAAATCATTCCGATACAATTACTTAATTATTTCACCACTCGCTAACTTGACATTACAATTATCAGATACCTACATAATTTATGAGCCTAGTGCATGCCGAGTCAGAATCCCTTGATAAGACTTTTTTTACTAGTACACTGAACATTCTATACTGCCAATAATCTGCCTGATTAGAACTGCTTTGTTTATCACTTTTATTTTTGTTTTGGTGATAACTAGGTTTTTTGTTATCAGGTTTAACTTTCCACAAAATCTACACTTGTTAAAAGATTGATTTTTACCTGAAGTATTTGTTTTAAAGGCAGAACTTGTTGGTTCCTGAACTTGTAACTAACTTCCTGGTTCCATTCGATTTTTCTGAGTTATTAAACTTTTTCTCTCTTCCCATAAGGTTAAAGACCTCTTTAGATCCGAAAGTTTAGGGTCATATTGCATTACAATGTTTGAATATTTCACAGGTAGCCCTCTCAGAACTGCTAACATGAACTCTTCTTCCAAGAGTTCAGAGCCTAGGCATCTTGCTCTATCCAAAAGCTTTTCAGCTATCTTTAGATAATCTATCCATTTTTTGTTCTTTGCCATTTGTAAAGCACTTATGTTTCTGGATCGCTGGATGCTTTAACTTTTTGTCAAGACGCATCTCCTCCATAACAATTTTGTAATGATTACCCGATATCCCTGCTGTTTTACAGATTATTACAATTATTACCTGTTCATCGTCCATGCTACATGCAATAATACATCAGGTAAGGAAGTCCCTTTTATTGCTCTTTGGAGTATCTTGTAATATGAGTTCCTCGTGTTAAAACTTATGTAGTAATAGGAGTATCCACTGAGGTTGATGAATTTGGATAGTGCTGATAAAAAGACAAACCTGAATCATTCCACTAAAGGTAAATAGAAAATTAATAAGCATCAATAATTAATTTAAGGTGATAATCCGAGGGATAAAAATTACTGTGAAACAATGAATAATAAATAGACACATAAATGCAACAGCATGGACATGTGTATATTTCTTTGATCTATATAAATTTTCTAAGATATCTTGATTTACATATACATGAAAATTAAAAAGAAATATTTGTATAGTTATATTTCGTGGTGTCAGACAATCCCATTTTAATTTATTTATTTGTATATTATTTATATAAGAATGCCTTCTTTCTATTTACAGTGGTGGCATTCCCCTTGATAATGAGGAGAATGGCTTGCCACCCCAACCTCCATCTCTACCATGACTTTTCCTTCTTCTTAGCAGTTTGTGTGCTGGCTTTCCTTTGTTTGTTTCAAGTTTGTGTTTCAGCATTTTTTTAATGCCTTTATTAAATAATAATTGGTTTTACAATATTTATATGACATACATAATATATTAAAAACAAGGTTACCTCTCCGCTATAAAGCTTGTGCTTTGCGCTGCAGAGAGGGAGTTCCTTAACTCTGTATATAGATAGTTAAATTTTATTAAGTTTTTCTTTTGTTACTTTTTTATTTATTTATTTAATAGTCAATACAATATTACATACAAAAAATAATTTGATTAGTTCACCATTGTCATATGCATGGGAATAAGAGCCTCCAAGAAGAAACCCTTGAAACAGGAGGCTCTTCGTCACTTAGGTTTATTTTTTTAAATTTATTTATTGTTTAGTACAGAATATAAAGCAAAAACTAAAAATTCTAGCATCTCTACCACGACCCCTACATACTATAATAACTCCTACCATAATACCATTTGAACTCTGCAGCTGGTTTTGTTGTCCTGCTTTGCCGTGGTGCTAAGGCGGTACTCTCCGTCCTTTGCACTGTTTCCCGTGGTATACTTTGGAGTTTTCTTGGCATGCTACAGGCACTACTGATTCTGAAGTTGGAGTTGTAATTGAACAACTTCCTTTGTTATATACAAACTATTTATTAATATAATACAAATTTAAGTGCAAAATATGTATAAATTTGAAATTGAAATATATTTGACAAGAATTATTAAAAAAAAATACATTGAAAACAATTCAGTAGGATGAGTTTAAGTGAACAGACACTTGTCAAACTCATCCTAAATACATAATACTAATCTATATTTTAACAAGTGTAGCCACCAAAAATATCAGTTTAAAAATAAAAAGAGTTAAAGTAAACTGAAAGAGTGAATCATCATCTGCTTTCAAGAAGCCACTTTTTAAGCAAAATGGAAAAGACTGTTGTAGTCAGGTTTAGATAACATGTCAACATTAAACTTGTTAGCATTGAAAGGTATAACACATTTTTACATTTTTTACCTGCTTCAGTCTTAACTCTAGGAACAATAAAGTTGTTTCTCACTCCCTCCCTCAAACCCCACTGAGATACATTGTTTGGTGTTAAGTTTTCTTCTAAAGTTCTAAAACAAAATTTGAAAAAAGAACATAAATAAAGTTCTTTAACTGTTAATACATTATGGGCTTTATTAATGGCTTCTTTATTTGTCCCAGCTTTCATTATGTATTCCAGACCATTTCTCTGGAACCTGTCAATTTTATCTTTCAAAACGTTAGGGGCAGATCCCCACAGCACCACACCATATCTAATGTGTGGATCAAAAAGTACGTAGTATATTGATAGGAGATGCTTCTGTGGCAAGGTGTTTCTGAGCGAGTAGATGCTGCCAACAACCGATCTTAACCTGTTAAGTAGTTGTACTATGTGATGTGACCATTTAAAACGATTGTTCATAGTTACACCCAAATACTCAGAGGTTTCCTTCACTGGTATGCATTTAAATACAAAATATACACCAATTTAACTACAAAATATACACAAATTTAAATACAACATGTTCACAAATTAAAATATATTAAAAAAAAAATAAAGTATACAAAAATTTAAATGAAAATTTAAAAAGCAAGTCTAAATATAAAATATACACAAATTTAAATACAGCATGTACACAAATTAAAATACATAATATAAAAAAAATAAATATGAAGTATAAAAAAATTTAAATGAAGATATTACATACAAAATATACACAAATTTAACTGCAAAATATACACAAATTTAATTACAAAATATACACAAATTTAAATACAACATGTACACAAATTGAAATACAAAATATAAAAAAATAAATAAATACAAAGTATACAAACATTTAAATGAAAATATAAAAAACAAATTTAAATACAAAATATACACAAATTTAAATGCAACTTGTACACAAATTAAAATAAAAAATATAAATAAATTAAATACAAAGTATACAAAAATTTAAATAAAAATATAAAAAACAACATTACATACAAAATATACACAAATTTTACTACAAAATATGCACAAATTTAAATACAACATGTACACAAATTGAAATACACAGTATAAAAAAAATTAAATACAAAGTATACAAAAATTTAAATGAAAATATAAGAAACCAATTTAAATACAAAATATACACAAATTTAAGTACAAAATATACACAAATTTAAATACAACTTGTACACAAATTAAAATAAAAAATATAAATAAATTAAATACAAAGTATACAAAAATTTAAATGTAAATATAAAAATCAAATGGTGGTGATCGATGAGTTGTGGTGAAAGTTGAAATCAATCAGATACTGTTACCCATGCCCAGATACTGTTACCTGCCATCGTATACCACGTCATTCTGACGGGGTTTTGTGTCTAATCAACAGTTCAAAAGAGGTGACGGTATCAATATCTTCAGAATCTTGTAAATTCATATACATAACTTTTGTATTTTGGAGATTTATCTTAAGCCCTAGTTGTTTAGCCTCTTTCGTCAAATCACTTAGCATATTGATTCTTTCTTCCTAAGACTTCCCAATTAAAATTACGTCGTCCACAAACTTAATTTTGTTAAGTCTTTCGCCATTGATGTTGATGCCATATGACTCTCATGTTAATCTTTTAAATGCTTTCTCTAATACGGCTGAAAATTTTTTTGCAGACGGAACGTCCCCTTGTCTAAGCCCCCTTCTAATTTTTATAAATTTGGACTTTGACCCTACTTCGATTTTCATCTCTGCTTTTGTGTACACTTCTTCAATAATATCCACGTATTCTTTCTACAACCATGTTTTCTATCTGGCTTTCAATTATTTTGTCTGTAAAGAGGCTGTCAAAAGCTTTCTCGAAGTCAACGAAACAGAAGCAGAGTGAAAATTTGTAGTTTAGTGCTTTGTCTTTTAAATCTTCTGCGACTAATATGGGGCATCGTTAGTTGAGAAGTTTCTTTTAAAGCCGACTTGATCAACTGGAGAGTTCTCATCTAGGTTTCAACTTATTCTGTTCGTGATTACTTTCATAAAAACTTTATATATACAAGAAAGTAAAGGCACAAATACATGTATTTAATTATTAAATCAAAATATTGAAGGAGACATTTTTGAAGAAGAAGTAACAGTATACTGTCTGATGTTTTAGTATGTAGACTGGACACAGCATTAGAAGATGATTGTTCTGGTATTGGAGTTTGATCGATACTTAATGCTAATGGGTTAATCCAAGTTTCATTAAGTCTTGACAACCAAAGATGTCCGTTCCACCACAATTAAGAATTGACTTCATGACCATCAAGTCTACTGGATTATCTTTACCGTTGACGTGTCTCCAAAAATTAATATCAGAATTATTTTGTATTTTTGATACGCGATTGCGAACAAACGTAACCTAACGGATAGGAGGCGATGATATCCATCCAAGTACAACCTTAGAGTCAGTCCATAAATAAGTAGCATGAATAGGAGTAGGAATTGATTTCTGACTATTAATAATTAGTTCAGTTAGTAAATAAGCACCGCACTGTTCTAAGCGCGAAAGTGAATCGTTTTTGAGAGGCGCTACTCGAGATTTTGCTGCAATAAGAGAGATTTGAACATTATCCGAAGAGACAATTTGAGAGTAATTTTTCTCGGACTGATTAAGTGTACGAGAAGCAAACTCTACTGGACGCTTGAAACCATCAGTCATGAGATGGGACAAACAGCCCCTAACCCAACGGGTGATGCATCTACACTTAAAATTAGAGGTAGGTTAGGGTTATAGGCTATTAAAATTCTTTCAGATAATATTTCATTTTTAATATTTTGAAACGCGTTTTCTTTTTTTTTATCCCATACAAATCGGGTTTTATTCCTAGTTAACTCGTATAATGGGTTTGCTATTGTAGCTAAATGAGGAAAAAATCTCCCGTCATTCCTAAATGAGGAATAGAAATAAGTCCTAAAAAAGATTTAACTTCCTTAGCATTATTAGGTCTTCATTTTTTTTACAGCCTTAATTTTTTTCTGTTGTTTTATTAATGCCTTTTGAATTAATAAGGTAGCCTAAAAAAGTAACTTCGGTTTTCAAAAATTTACACTTATAAAAGTTTAAATGTAACCTATTTTCTTTGAAAAGTTCAATGCAATCAAAGTCACCTAAAATAATTGTACTACCTGTACACCTTTTAAACCTTAAAGCTTTGAATCAATATATTTTTGCCTAGTAGCAGGCACTTACGCCAAATATCATCCGAAGTACTTTATACAAACCCATTTTGTGTATTAATGGTCAAAATTTCAGACGAAGAATCAGTAACTTTTAAATGTAAAAATGCATTTTGCAAATCTAATGTAGTATAGATAGTACAGTTACGTAAAGATGAAAGAACATATTCAATTTTTGATTGGGGGTGCTGAGATATTTCTATGTTACGGGTCACTGTAGTGTTATAATCAGCACATAACCTTTTGTCTCCGTTTGGCTTTACAACAGAAACAACTTGAGTAGCCCAGTTACTGCAATCTGTTTTTTCTATTACACCTTCCTTCTATAAACGATTTAATTCGTCTTTAACTTTATTTTGTAATGAGTATGGTACAGGGCGAGGTTTTTGAGAAACTGGTTTTGCATCTGCATTCAGTTTGAGGTCTAAGGCAAAATCCTGTACTACTCCAATAGACTTATCAAAAATATCTTTGTACTTACAAATTAAGTTGTCAAGTTTTATTTACATATTATGTGACGATGAACAATCTTTTACTGCATGAATATGTAAACAATTCAAAGCTGACATCCAATCACGACTCATAATGGTTGCTTCCTGCTTTACAACATAAATTGTGAATTCTTTACTAATACCTTTATATGAAACAGCGACATTACAAAATCCAAGGGTATTATAATCTCATTACTGTAACTTTTAAACTTGATATCAGTAGGTTGCAATGGTTTATTAGTTAAGCATCTGAACTTCTTTAAACTAAACTGTAACCCCACTACCTGTATCATATTCCCTAGAGACTGGTTTTCTCTATTGGTAATGTTACCAAAACTGGATTAGTATTATCTGAAGAAACTGTATTTACGTATATTAAAGATTATTCAATGTGGTATGTTTTAGCTGTATTCTTATTTTGTTTTTTATTGTACCTATTGTGATTGTAATTATAAGTTTTTGTATCATTAGTTTTTCTAAAATTTTTAGGTTTAAATAAATAAATCTTTATTTTTCTTCAAATTTTATAAAAATAAAACATTAGAAAATAGTAATACCTTTTTATTTACATACTTAAAAACTAAACTTATAAATATGTTGTGGAGGAATTATCAAAACAAAATTAAGTTTGTAAACTTTGTGTTACTTATCCTTAAGTGTACTTAAGGATCCCATAACAATGGTTCTTTTTAATACTTTAAATGCTAATACTTTTAATACTTATTAAATGCTAATTAGGATTAAGCGTACCACGGGAGAAAACAGTCATTACACCCTCTTTAATTTCCTCCCTCAGCTACACCTCGGGAGTAAACTTGCTGGTTTCCTCGGCTCCGACTCAGGAACCATCCCTATAAACCCCTCGGCTACGCCTCTGGGTTTAAACATAATGGTTCCCTCGGCTTACACCTGAGGACCCAACAAAAAACTGGGGCGTAATGACTCTGTTTCCTCCCTTGGTACGTAAATAACTATTTGTTCTTCAAAAAGTGGATAAATAAGTTTATACGGTTAGATAAATTAAAAACAAATATTTTCGTTAAATTATTTAAGATAAATTGATTAAGTTCTGATTGAAAATGAAAGGTAGGAAGGGAAAAATAAAGAAAAGTATTAGGTTTGAAATCAATTTTCTGACCTTTCAAAACTAGTTAAGAGTTTTGTTTTCATTCAAATATTTTATGATCTATATAGTCTGTGGATATTAACATTGATAGTGTGTATGTATGTGTTTCTTTACAACTGTTTTTTTCTTATGCTTTAATAGTGGCAAAATAATTCTGGCAATCGCTTATTATTTAACATAAAGCTTTTGAGTTCTTAAACGAATTAACTTTTACAGCTATGTAGAGCTAAGACAGCAAGTTTTAGAGCTCTGTTATATAGTTGGAAAGTCACTGATGTAATTCAATTGTAACTATAGAGGAAATCAAGGACCCGAGGCTTTATGACATAGCTCTGCTAAGGAATCCCTTCCTTTTCCCGTCCTTTACCTTGTAATATTTTTCCTAAAATGATTTGCCCGCATTTTAACCAATCGAGCGCTATATTGATTCGGAATTAACCTCATATTATTATTAGTGTGGAGGGCAGAAGTCATCATTTTATGGATTGCGACTTGAAGTCTTTTGTACATTTACCCTCATGATGTAGTGTTTTCTACTTCTTTGAATGGCAGCAGAATATGAGTGCGGCTACGACTGAGATACTAAACTATAGTTATACTGTTCGCAAAGATAATTTGTGAAATTCAATAGAGATTAAGAGATTTAAAAAATAATGAGGCACATTTATACTATTGATAAAGTGAAAATAAATAATTATTTTTGATTTGATAGCAACTTCCTGCAAGTAATTGCATTCTGATATTCAATATATTTGGAGTCTGGTATAACTGATTTACTTCAGGGACAGCTTCACTATTGACGCGCGCACTGCTGCAGCACCACTGCTGTGGTGCTGCTGGCGCACTGCACCACAAAACTCCGAAGCATGGTATTTCTTCATAGAGGTTATGTAGCTCGTTGTTTGCAGCTGGGTTGTCCGGAGGGAGGAGAGTATTAAAATATCCTCTCTAATTATCGATTACAGCAGTCGGTAATAGAGGTAAAACAGGGTACAAGTGTGACCCAGTTTTAGTTTGAATATTGCCCGCAGCTTTTACTGCAAGGAATATTGGCTCAGGGAGCTGAAAGTCAATGAGACGAACAAGCGTCAAAAGATTGCTTTCGAGATTAGTTACAGACTGACTATTCCTCTCCTAAAACAATACTATTCTAAGCCAAAACATGACGCTCGAATAGTAATCGAGATACTCAGAAAGAAGAACTTTGTTCAAGTTACTATCATCAGTTGCAACTCAGCAAAGGTCTTGTGGGACACGTCAATTAATGACGCAAATGAGGGGAAGAACTCAGTGCGTGGAGAGTTTTCCCGGACCCCTGTGCCTAGGGAAACGATAGTACAATCAGCCATGGAGCTTGACCGTGGGATCTCTGAGATTGCAGAATAAATCTGCTTAGGAAGGGAGGCAGGGACGTTAGGAGCTGCATTAGCTTTACCTTTGTTGTCCTTCTGCTTCCGAGGAGCAACAACTACGATGTTGGAGTTCCTGGCGTTCACTGGTTTACCGTTGTAGACGCTCTTCTGCTTCTTGCCTTCCTGTTTCACACTTCCGTGGTCAGACATTATTGCAGGTAGAGAAAGGGTAAAGAGAACTAGATCTTCAATAAATAAGGAAGGAATCACAAATTATAAAAGTGGTAGAGAATCTGGCGAACTTAGCTCATCCAAAAATAAATTGGAATTACCCTCTAGTAGGTTATTGGATATTTAATAGTAAATTATACACCCTAGATAAGAGGGTTCAGCATGAAGAAGATGCATAAATTTTGATTGTTTTTTTTTTGCTTTGTTAGGTTAATAAATGTCCAAACACCAGTTTTGATTATAACAGTTTATAATGTATTGCTGGTTATTTTTAAGCCTTCGATGCTCAAAAGTGTTATATACCTGGATTTTTATATTGTTTATTTTGTTTATCTGGTAGTTTTACGGGTTCGGATATGCCGTTTCGTTCAAATTATGAATTTATTGCTGAGAATATGGGTAAATAATTATTATTTTATTAATCTGCAATATCTTTTGTAATAAATCAGCTGCTTTTAAATTATTTTTAAAGGAAAAAACAAATAGAATTAATCATAAATGAATTCAAACATATTTTTTTCATTATTTTAATTAATAAAAATAATAATTAAACAAATTAATTAATTATTTTTAACACTTTTAAAAAGAATGGGAACCGACTTTACATCGTGACGTCCGACACAGAGATAACAAAACTGTGTTGCCTCAAATTAGAAATAAAAACCATCTGTCAGTGTAGCCAACTTAGGTTTGGCAGGAATGAAATTTAAGACTACATATTATAGGGGCTAATCCATGCTCCAATATGTTAACTTTACATTAAATAGCAATGTCCATGTCGATGTAACAGTTAATTTTTTAAGTATTAATTTTGTTATATCAAAATTTGTATTATTGTTGAAATAGAAGGAACTTTAAAACTGAAATTGAATAGTTAATAGGTTATGGGCCCAGTATAGGTAAAGAAAGTTTTTTTTTTAAAGATGAATATGAGTAAATAAAACAATTTAAATATTAATATTAATTAAAAAAAATATGGATGAACCTGAGATACTGAGCAATATTAATAAATTTGATGGGGATAACTACAGAAAGTGGAGATTTCAAATCATATGCGCACTCAGAGCAAAAGGTGTTCAGTATACTCTGAGCCAATAATGTCCTAATGATAATCCAGACGAAGCTATGAAGTGGGATAAAGACGACGCTATTGCTTTATGTACCATTACATCAACTATGGTATATAAGCGAATTGAAATAATTAAAAATTGCCAAACAGCTAAAGAAACGATGGAAAAGTTTAATTGTTAGATTCACATCAAAAGTGAATCAAACAAGCCAATAGTTCAGGAAAAGTATCATAGCTACGTGATGAATCCATCAGACAGTATGGCGCAACATATATCGAAGTTAAGCCAAACAAGTAAGAGATCCGTGGGATACAATAAATGAAAATTCAATTATTACAAAGATACTTGGAACTCTCCCTGTTAAATATCGAGGTTTTAGACAAGCATGGTTATCAACTAGTGATGATAAGCAAACCCTTATGAACCTAACAGCTGGATTACTT
Source organism: Microvelia longipes (assembly GCA_018340805.1). Classification (NCBI taxonomy): domain Eukaryota; kingdom Metazoa; phylum Arthropoda; class Insecta; order Hemiptera; family Veliidae; genus Microvelia; species Microvelia longipes. The sequence continues at coordinate 3,014,604 of JACMZG010001911.1, read as the reverse complement.
GATGGGGATTTGAGTTTGACTTCGTTTAAAGAATAAGATGTTGCATCAGCTACGAGTAGTGAAAATACTATCCGACTTCACAATACGAAGTAGGTTTCTGTTTCCCGTCATATGTGAAGTTGCTCCTGATTCCAGGATCTACAAATCACATTAATAGTTGCAAGAGCTAGTCGCCCAAGCTGCTTCATCATAAACGAGTGACTCTTCAGGTAGTTTAACATTAGTATTTGTGTCATCTTTTCGTTTGTTGTTCATTTTTTTTTGGCATTGGTCTACTAGGACCATACAGCCATGGAATGAACTGTGTTCATTCTTGAATTGTTGTTCATTCTTTTTAAATATTTTTTATTGGGGGGGGGGGGGGCTTGTTTATCTGGATTATGCCAACAATCAGCAGCAAAATGTCAATTTTTTCCACTGTAGATACAATGTTTTTTATTCTCTCTATTCTGATAATTATTGGGTTTCATAATATTAAAATGATTGTAATTTGGCTTAACGGAGGAGGTTTTTAGAGCAGATGTTCTAGGCGATGCTTCGATTTCGCGAGCTTCGTGCATTAATAAGCTCTGTTCATTGCTACGTCGTTATTATCGAATCACATGGCGACTAGATTGTACCTTAAATTTATCCTCTAAGGAGAGAAATAATAAATTCGTTATTCTTTATATCAGTTCCAGCTACTCAGGGTGATGTGTAAAGGCGTTCAGCTCTAGTGTGATAATCTTGCCAAGACTCTTATCACGTCTTTTTTTAGCTCGACGATCTGACGTTGATTTTCCCCGTCGTATCGCTTAGTTAAAATATTCCAAATTTCTTTAATTGTTTTTCTATCGAGCTCAAATGCCTGCCGATCGTCACCAATGAAGCATGTCAGCAAGGTATGGTATCTACGTTTTTAATGCTGTATCTTCGGTCAGCGGATCTTCGGTAATATAATTTCCCTATCCTATAGAGTCTAATGAAACCGTGATTCAGTATTTCTATGAAGCAAAATTTTTACTACTGGTTAAGCAATTAGGTTGTGGATTACAAACGATTCTCCTTGCAATTTAGCCATGTTGAGAGGGCCTCTTTTAGACTTTAATTTTAATTCGTTTGTTCACCCGTGCTAAGGCATTAAAGGAAAAAACGACTAGAATTATTAATTAATTTATTTAATCATAGTTAAATAATGAGTGTGTGTGTTCCTTTCAAAAAGAATAGGAACCGATTTTACAACATGACGACCGACTCAGAAATAACACGTGGAATTACTGATCAATATTGGTTAAAAAGACGTCTATATCAGCAATGTTTTCTTCCACTATAAAGTTAAAATAGTTATCACAATACTAAAAACACAAGCTAACCACAAAATTATAATTGATTCTAATTTAATTTAATGCCATGCGCCGTTACTGTTGGGAGAAGAACAACCTTCATTTTAATGTATTAAGACGCCTTTAATAACTCATTTATGAAAATTAGAAAGAGTTATGGCCCAAGACATGTTCCTTGAGGTACTCCAAAACTAATAGGGAGAGAATGGCTCAACGATTTGTTTATTCTAACTTGCTGTCTACACTTAGATTTAATTAACTCGAGTGGCACTCCTCTTACACCTAAAAGTTTTACTTTATTTATTAAGATTGAGTTGTCAACTGTATCAAAAGCCTTTTATGGGTCAAGAAATATTCCTAGTACTTTTTGCCTTCATCTAAAGAGTTATTTTGGTTGTAATATATGAAATTACGTCCTTCGCACTGAATTCCCTACGGAAACCAAATTGTTTATTTGAAAGTAAATTATTTGGCTCAATATATTCAACCAGACTATTTTTATAGCTTTTCAAATATTTTAGATAGACATGGAAGGAGGGAGATGGGTCAGTAATTTTTTAAAAGTTTGTAATCCCCATTCTTGTGAAGAGGGATATCAATAGCATTTTTAAGTTGAACAGAAAAACTTCCCTGTTGAAAACATAAGTTTATACGGTATGTTCTTGGTTTAGCTAGGTTAAGCTATTGTTTTCTTTAATGTACCAGATGCTATGCCATCATGTCCAGGGGCAGTATTGGTTTTTAAAGTTTTAGTTATTTTTTTCAATTTTTCGTTGGAATTGAGGATTTTAGCAGCTATTTCTCTACCTATATTGGAAATATAATTGTTGAATTCCCCTGCAATTTCATGAAAATCATTTTACTCTGTGAATCATGATAATGACTTACCCGAACCATCATGTTTCACCACTTCTACTATTTCTTTATTTTTATTTATTACAGTGTTGGTAGCTTTATTTAGATGCTCCCAAAACTTTTTTGAATCACCTTGGCTATCATTTATTTTTTTAGAATAATATTCGTTCTTTATTGTTCAAGAGCCAGGCCAAAAAATAATTAAAAAGATCAAAAAAATGTGACTCATTTTGTTCTTCTTAAAACAAAATTTTTCTAAAAATATACGTTTAATTATGAAGGAAAAGCATAGTCTGCCTATCCCTTCATATGAATGCGCTCGCTAAAAATATTAGAATTGCAACAGATTCCAGGTTTTTTGCAATAATAAAAATGCAAATTAATACTCAATACTAAAGTATTAATAAAAATTAATACTTAAGTCTAAAACAAATGAAAAAATCAATCTAATATATGGGTAGGGAAAATAGTTTTAAGACGGGTCTATCTAATTCCCCTTTCTAAGTGCGTACTGTAGTTGCTCGTACTTCCCTGTCAGGACCTGGCATAACTTCTAAGACTCTGTGTCATCCAATGTTGGAGAAATTCCCAACGAGAGGATATCTTAGATTGGGTATAGTCTGGTATAAGACTCGTAAGTGATGAGGACCCGGTAAGAAAGTGGGCTGGAGTAAAGGGTACGTGATCAGAAGGATCACATGAGGAGGGGAAAACAGGACTAGAATTCAGAATTAAATTCTCTAGAATTAACACCTGGCATTTTTTTTCTGGAAATCTGGCATTTTTATGGCAGATTTCCAGATTTCTTCCTGAAAAGGGGCAGCAGGGACATTGAAATGAGACTGTATGTCTTTCACAGCGGCAAAGGAAGTAATTGGACTCTCCTGAGATTTATGGAATTTCACCAAAATCTTTTGGGGTTGAGTTTGGCCTCCAATGAAATTGGTGCCTTGATCACAATATATGTCGCAGCATAGACAACGCCTACAAATAAAGCAAATCAAAGCTGATAAGAAAGAATTATTTGACATATCAGTCGCTACTTCTAGATGTTCGGCACGCGTACTCATGCATATGAAAAGACAAATATATGCTTTATGAGTTGTAATTGAATTTCGGGTTTTATTTAATTTCAAGGTAAAAAATCCACTGTAATCAAGACCCACCTGCAAGAAGGTTCTACTAAGGACAACCATTGCAGAAGGAAAGGATCCCATTATAGGGGCGGTCTTGAGGGTTTGCTACAGAAACATCGGATACATTGAAACGCTAGTTTCCTTATCAGTGATCGCGCAGACAGTATCCGAAACCTATGAAGAAGGTAGTGGGCTACAGCTTGAAGTCCTGCACATAAGGTAAGCATGTTTACCAAGTAACGAAACAAGATAATGATCATTGGGAAGAACAATTGGGTGCTGAACTTTATACAATTCATTACACGGAAAAAAATCTCGTTGGTCTAGATAACACTAAGATCGTGTTAAAGCCCTTTAGGTTTCATAATATACGATATTAGTGTCTTGATTAATGTATACGTGTTGTCTGTAGCCTATGTTGGAAAAATAGTGTCGTCGAAAGCCTTAATCAAATAGTTTCTATAACCCGCCATTAGTGTTATTTCACTTAAGTGTCGTAAAAACCCGATTAAATTAAGGTCATCACTAGTTCGGGTAGGGCAATCTCGATCGCGGGTATAAATAACCCTAACCGTTAGGATACAATTGAATATTAGCTAAGATTTACTGGTACTCTGATTTTTAGAATCAAGCATACTCTTGTAAGGTTTGTTTAAAATTTATATCGTGTTGAATCTAATATTGCTTAGGGTTACTACTTAACACTTGTCAAGTGTTCAGTCTGGCCTACTTAGTGTTAACTGTGTTAACCCTTATATAGTTTTCTCAAATATTTTAAGAGTTGATTCTCGCCTATCAAAGTGTTAAATTTAAGGTTTAGTTATACACTAATTTTAAGGGTTGTAACAGCACGATGCGACACTTTCAGCAGTGTACATACAACCCGAAGCGTTAGGTTCCCTTCAAAATTAATCTTAGTGTTGGGCAGAGCAGTATTACTTTTAACGTAACACTACAGTAGTACTGTCTTTACCCTATTTTTATGAATTTGATCAATCTTTAGCATTGTATCAAAACTAGACTTAGTGAAATGTGAAATCAGCTAAAGAGTTCAAATTATCATTACTAGAATCTTCTTTACACTTATTCCTCTCACAGTTTGGTTTTTGGAAGGAGAACTTTTTATTCCATTTAAGTCTATTAAAGTTATATTCAACCCTTGTTATATTAATGTGGCCGAAGGATATATATTTTTGTCTATTTAAACCTATTAAAGTTATATTCAACCCTTATTATATTAATGTGGCCGAATGTTGACACCGTCATGATTTTATAGGATGCTATTACTTGTATAATATTTTTTTAAGTCATGAATTCTCGTTTGAGTTAAATTCATGTATTATGTCTATAGATATATATGAGAGCTCACGATTAAAGAAATATATTATAGGTCAAGTTATCAGTATATAATAAGGCAAATATAGTTCTCTGGGATAAATAATAATATAAATAAATAAATAATAAAATAATAAATATAAATAATAAATAAATGAAACAGAAGCGCAAGTGGATTTCATATTATAAGCAGGAAAAGAAAAGTCTATCCACCATAAATAAAAGATGATTCATACAATTAATGCATTACCGGCTTTCAACCTCAAACAGGTCATCCTCAGTACCGGAGAGCTAAATATTATTTCTTCTTCTTGAGTCTTGCTGCAGTGACCTGGTGGAAAGCCGTTTATGCTTCAATTATATATGTATCATCTTTTATTTGTAATGGATAGATTTTTATTTTCCTGTTTTGAATAATAAATAAAAAATTGTCATTAACCCTAAGAAAAATGTCAGAAACAAGTAAAGATTAATATGTATGGGTTACGATCTTGAAGGGTTTTTACCTGAAGTCCGTTAGGCTCTTGACCTAAACATAAGTACAATTCGTGGGAGGGAAGCAGAAAAATTTAAATCTTCTTACAACATAACTGTAAGAATAAATCCTGGAAAGGTTAACTTCCCGGATTTATAACTTATAGAAAAAAACGGTTGGATTAAAAGAATCCCCTAAAATACAAATATCCCAGATTATAGCTCTAAGGGTTTTTGCTTGTCTATCTTTAAAAATTTGTATATGAGGATTACAGATATAGATATAGAGGTGAGGTCCCTTAACCCATCAGGTATGATACCCAAACAAGTGAACACGTTATGGCTTTTTAAACAAATTAACTGTTAACTATACATGATGCTATAAAATTTTAGAACTTCAGAATAAAGGCTTTTATTCTGTTATGTGATATACTTATTTCTTTTCTATACATTATATAAATGTTTGACTCGTGCAAGCGTGTAGAGGGTGGTTTGCAACAAGTAAACATGTGGAGGTTTTATGAAACAAATGAACAAATGTTCATTTGTTGCATGACTACTGCGTAGACTTGCTGACGTTCTTGCAAGTTTATGCAACTATAATGCAATTAAGTCAGTGGAATAGCCAAGGGTCCTTATAAAAATATCCAAATTTCCAACCAACTTTATGATGAAACATAAAAATCACTCGCACACACATTGCGCTGTGAGTGGGAATGAAAACACGCACACACTGAAACAAAAAATGCAGTGCCTATTTGTGAGTGTGTGTAAATGTTATATACTCAAGCCCCCCCCCCCCAATTAAAAAACCAAGGGAATCAATTTTGAAAAGTTAGCATTTACATATAATTGTGTTTGGGGACTAAAATATTGTTCAAAATTTCTCAACGCTCATTATGCTAACTTAAAATAACTATAGTATGCCCTGCCATGCAGCATTAACACATATAGCCATGTCTAAACAAAGCAAACGGCTTGTCAATGCGAGTGAATTAAGCATTATAATTGGTTAACAAATACTGTAATCATAGAGTTTTAACTTAACCTTCTTCAAATTTTGATAATTTTCTTAAACCCGGAGATATTTTCATTTAAGTGATATTTATGCTCACTCCCAACGGGCCTTCTTAGAGGTTGTAATAAGCAAATTCACCCAGCAATGTGGGCAGAGCTGTGTGTTCAGCTCTTTAGCACAAACACACTAAGAGCTACGATGATAACACACACACACATACAGGCAGTCAACATTCAAAGAACCATTCAGGAGGCCTTAAAAACAGCCAAAACGGATAATTCCTATGAAACCTCAGTTTCGAAATTTAGGTGCAGAACTTTTCCTATATACATACGGAGTAGGATGAGGAAAAGTATAATAATTGGAAAATAGGAAATAACTGTCTCTAGGAATGACGATGGCTTCTTGTTAAGTTGAAAGCGCTTTGCTACAAAAAATATCAATTTCTGTGGGGGGAATTGTATTCTTTTATATATAATAAACTCCATTGATCCTCATCTTATCTTTAAAATGTAAAATTTATGTCCGTTTGTTTAAAATTCATTTAACCACGTGCTAAATGAACGTGGCTATGCTTTTCCATCAAATCCACGTGAATGCGTTATTATCATGATGTGATAACGCGTGATAATGCGTGAACGCATATCACGGGCTACAAAGTTTCCTTTTTACATTTTGACCCTTGTAGATATCAATTTAGAATATGATTTATCTACAATTTAAAAAATAAGTTGTTTGATGGACATATTTTTGCTTGGTGTTTTGGAAACCAGCATTTATAGCCAGGCTTTCATTTAAGTGGATTGAGGTGGTGACTTATTCTCGTATATCAATATTTCATTTTGTGACTACATCTAACTGTACTCGCATAGTCTAGAAAGTGGTTAGTCAGTGATTCAAGTTGTAACTGATTAAGGGACATGACGGCATGATAAATAAGAGAGAACACATGTCTTAATCATAACCAAAAAAGAACACCATTTTTTTAACTTCACCCATTCAATGCCAAGTTATAGCATTTAGAGCATTTCTACCAAATTTAAATTGCTTTTCTTTCTATTTTATTGCTAGTCGTTATAATTGTTTGTTTTTATGAATACAGAACTTTGTAGGTATTAACAAAATATAGGAATGACATGAGCCAAAAAATCAATATTCATTTGTTAAAGCGTACAACTTTCATTGTAACCAATATTTTTGGCACAATAAATAATTATTAATAATTGAGTATACATGGTAGCAGTTGGTATGGACTGTTACAAGTTGTTTACAAAATTCATAGTGTCGTTAGAATATATTATGTTATATAATATAGTACAATCCCGTTTAAAAATGTTCACGTGTCATATAAGTAAGTTATGATTTTTTTAAAGTATAATCAAAGATCGACATCATTTGTTAGCGCTGCAATACACTTGATTTCTTATTTAAATACATATATATATCATTATGTAGTGATAATTTAGTCTTTTCTTAGTTCTTAGTACTGCAAGTAGGTGCAAGTCCAAAATCTTCGGGCGACACTACTCTTCATCGAATTGTGTTAACCCTAAGAAGACCCTTTAGTGTTGATTTTGTATAGTGAGTCGTTCGGCGACATTACTCTAGTTAGTGTTGAATGATCGGGCGACACTACTTTTACTCGGGTTGAAGTTACTCCAGGTAGGGTTAAAAGAAATTTTAGGGTTAAAGTAAACCTTATAATGGTCGCTTTAACACGGTATCGGATAATTCTAGGTACCCTAGTGGGGTGGGGTGGGGGATCCCTATATAAGACGTTCCCGCGTTAGGGTTCATCATTGCACGTGTAGCTTTCTTAACGAGTACATGCATGGGGTATCGGTTATAACGAAACGCTTACTTTTTGCTTAGTTATTTCTTCATTTATACTTAGTTCGGTTCTCAAATTGGCACTTCCTCGTGTACACTTCTCTGGAATATTTAAAACGTAAGTAGTATATTTCACATATTTGTTAAATTAAATAAATAAATTTATTACATCAAAAATGTATAAGTGATGTTTTGACATCACTTATAAATTTTATATTTTTTTACTTTTAAGTTAGTTCATATTTATATTTAGATATAATTTAGAACAAATTAATGTGTTGAATTTTGGGAAAATACATACTTTTGTACTAGCCGCAAAAGCTATCGCTTGTGCGCGACTATGTATCAAGGATGTTTAATAATAATTATTAAACATCCTTGCTGTGTATTGCAATGATGTAATGAAAACATTTTAATGTACTGTGAATAAGTGTACCTTGTTTAAGTGTAATTTGAAATTTAAATTTACGGTCATTTAGTTAAACCTAAAAATTATTATTTCTTTGTTTAGTGACTGCAAGCCACAAGCCTCTAAATATATTGACATGGAGTTAAATTCTTTCTTGGACCTCTGGGAGTTAGGCCACTTAAAGGAAAGCTTTGAAGGTAAGCCCACTTTTTTTAACTTCTTTATTTTCCAATTTCAAGTGGTGTAAAGTTAATAATGTTAAATTATAAATATTATATTATAAAATAAATGTTAAATAATTAGTAATGTTAAATCGAAGTATCATCATCTCACAGCCTTTTTATAAGACTTGCAGTTCGATTAGTTTAAAAATCTTGACAGATACATATGGCAACCATAACCTTAAAAGTAAGCTACAGATAAATATGTCATACCAAATTCAAATATCAATATCAAAACTAAACTTACCAAACTATAAGATTATTAGCTTGTCTAAAGGTCGTCATTAAGTTAATGATTGACATATGAAGCTGCCAATATTTTAAACTAATCGATGAGCTTAGTCATTATTATGAAAATTATAAATAATACTTTATAATATTAATCAGAGTAACAATAATGAATAGTAACATAATAGAATAAATTATGTTGATGTATAAATTTATAACATATGAGTATATGATTAAACATTAAAAATTAATCAGTGCTTATTATTTTAATGTAATGACTGGTGAAGCAAATATTATCTTAAATTTCAACCTTAAACAAACAATACTTAATTTTAGGTTGGTGGAATAATATATAAATGAAAATTACTGTTGCAATGTATTATTTCAACATGTATTATTAATGGGTGCATTCTACATGGCGTTTTGTGCTTGAAAAAGTCTTGCACTGTGCTGTAATTATTTAGTTTAGCTAGTAGTAGTTTTGTGCAGGTCTGACGACTGACTTCATTCCGGATTTGCTGAAGAAACCGGACCAACTGCACCTACTAGTTCCAAACCATAAGGACCGGCTGCTACTTATAAGAAGGTTCGAGGAGTTCATTTCCATAGAAAACGCTTCTATTCTGTCAGATGTAAGTTTTTTACACTACTCTTTATTCATAGTTACAGGCATGACTTTACCTGTATGTTGTTACTGTATCTTGTGAAACATACAGTTTATTGATTAGTTTAAAAATATTGACGGCTACATTTGTCAACCATTAACTTACCAAATTATAAAAATATTAGCTTATCTAAAGGTTATTAACTTATTATATTATATTAAATTATTATTTTTGACAGATGTAGCTGTCAATATTTTTAAACTAATCGATGAACTGTAATAATGCTTATTGTGTGGTCCCATGTTGTGATCCGTGACAACAGGAATAATTGTCACCTCTATTTAAATAATTGATAAGTATGATATGCTTACAAATTACCTCCATTAAAAGACAACATGTAGACTATTTTTGCATTAGGCTCTGCGAGGAATCTTCAATAAGTCATTTTCTCCCTGACTGAAATTTTTGTGGATTCGTTATTCATGTTTACTTTGTCATTCTTTGCAGGATGAAAGCTCCTTCAGGCATTCAGCTCTGTCCAGCTCCTTCGAGAGCCTAGCTTCGCCCCTCCCCAAGGACCCTTCCACCCCAAGGAGCCCAGAACCCATTCCCACTATAGAAGTGGTGCATGTTCAGCCTGGAACAAGTGCTGGCACAGTGGTCAGGGTGCAGGACTCCAGCTGCCAAATAAACTAAAAATATCCGAAGATCCAGTAAGTATACACCACATTATAATAGTTAGTCTTATAGCTAGAGTGTGGAAAAGAATGTAAGGGAGCCCATGAGCGTAGTCTTCAACCTACCTCATCTGGTAATCACTGTGGCTATTCTACAATGATCCTTCCTGTACAGTGTGGGTTGAGTATGCCAGTATGTGATCATAGCAATAAATTTTTTAATTGAATTTCTA
>JACMZG010001911.1:2989261-2999261 GCA_018340805.1 Microvelia longipes | reverse complement strand
ATAGCACGTCTCATCTATAGGGAAAAAACAGAGGAGATTGACCGGGGGGGGGGGGGGTAACTTAAATGAGGAAATGCTTGGATTCGATTAGCGCTGCAACGGACCGGTACGGACAGTTCATGAACTAACCCAAATAGCTTTCCAAACATGACCGATTATATTTTTATTTAAATTTATGAATACCATTGCAATATTTTGTCATGACAGTTACATTTATTGTTATTATAAAATGATTATTTTCTTTATTTATTTTTCACAGAAACGGTTCACCGTTGTCATGTTCTGTAATACAAAAATTCAGACACTAAAAGGAAAGTTCAATTAATTAATTTATTGATTTAGTCAATTTTATCAGGTTATTATATTTAATGTAGTTTTAGCAGTTTTCATACAAACATTTCAATTATTTAAAAAGTTAAATCTCTTTTAAGTTCATTTGTTATTATTTATTTAAAAAAATGTATTAGGTAACTAACTATGAGTGAGCTCTTTTGATTTCTATTAATACTACTGTACTAATTTATTACTTTATACTATTACTCTCTAAATGGTTAATTTATGTAGTAAATTCTAATTGTTTTAACTACGTTTGTGCTCTTTTTGAATGGAAATAAAGTATTTTCTTGGTTGATACCTTAAATAAATTCCTTTCAGTTGAAGCAGGTGAAACTAATGTATGCATATTAAAATCAAAGTATTGATGGCTAACAACAGAAATCTACTTAAGTCAATCCTCAATTATATTAAATCTATAAAATGTTGTAGACTGATAATAATCAGTGCATTAGTTTTAGATCAGTAAGCATTAGAGGTTACTGAGGATTGATACAAGAACTATTTGTTTGAAACAAATATTTGTTTGTGACTTGGCCAAAGTGTTTGAAACACTTTGGCCAAGTCACTGAATGAAAACGCCAAGACCTCGTATATGTACAAGCATAATTAAGAACTTTTGACTTGGCTCAAATGATCTCCAATGATCTCACAACTTTTTACGGTAGACTTGGCTCCTTTTTTGCACGCATATGTTTTTGTTGGGATTTCATTCTTTTTTGTAAGCTTGAAACTTATGCCTTAAAATGATACGCCAAGAAATATTATTAAATTATTAGTTATTTTTAGGGTATTACATCATTAAGTTATTACTAAACATCACCAATTTCTTTAATTATAATATTAGATAACTAAATTGTTATGTTCAGTAAAAAAACTCAATATTCTTAGTTTTAATGTTCACTAATAGATAGTCCTAGTTGTCAAAAAAAAATGTATACATGAAATTGAGGCTATGATTGATTACCTTTAGGTAGAACAAATGTTATATTTTGATATTTTTTTTATTGATTTTCACATCAACATTTATCTTTATACCAAATTTCAAGTTTTTATGTTTGCTGGAAGTGCCTTAGAATTGAGTCTCCATGTCTCATTACCTAATTTCAGTAGAATTGGTCAGCTCTACAAGAATCTTGTAGTTGTCATGTTTTAGTAAACATTAGAAATTGAAAAATATTGGTTTATATATGTAATTACAATAAACCTAAAAAAGTTTTGCTTTTATAACTGTCCCATCATGTTCTTCAGTTTGCTATGTCTCATGCACACAAGATTTACTCCTATGGTACAGGTAATTGGTAAAGAGAAAGGCCTTCTGGAGTTACTCACTTTTAAAAGTGCATTGTAAAGAGCCTTTGACAGGACCCTAGCTGGCAAAGGGTCCCTATGGCCTGGCACTATGTGTTGGCAACAATATTTGAGTGACAAGGTCAGAAGGTTTTGTAAGCTCACCCAAACAAGCTTGGAGTTACACTCGTAATAACCAAACATTTAAAAGCAGCTTGGCTGTTTGTATTAATAGTTATAAAAGTATTTCAAGGATTCTGGATAGTATATTTTAGTGGATACAGGTATTTTTATCAATAATTTCTGAGTAACATTAAGTACAAAGTAACACAAAATTCATTGACAAGATTTTTTATTAAAACAAAATATTTTTATTTTATTTTTTATTTATTATTTAAAAAAATTTAATAACAATAACATAGATCTACGGAGAGGAGTATATCATGAATTAGTAGGAAGGAGAGGAAAGGTAACTAGTGGGTAGGACAACATATACAGGATATAGGCAAAGATTATGTAGTATACCAAATAATATTTGGATATAGGGAAGATAAATGGGTAATATTTGGTTAATAAGAAATGGGTAGGGCTTACATATTATGGTGAAATATCGGAAAAAATAGGAAAAGTACTTAAATCTCTAGATTTAAACGTAGGATTTAGACCAAACACTAACTTAGGACGTATAATAAGTAAAACCAAAGACAAAACGGACATTAAAGACAAAAGTGGTGTTTACAAACTGACGTGTAATGAATGTAAAGGTACCTACACAGGTCAATCAGGAAGGAAATTAAGTATAAGAATTAAAGAACACGGCGCAGCATATAGGAACACCACAGACAGATCTAGCTTTGCGACCCATTTAATAGAATCAGAACATACATACGACTTTAATCAATTTGAAATACTGCATATATGTGATAAAGGACCCAAATTAGACCTACTAGAACAACTTGAAATCAATAGAGCCCTAAAATCAAATACCCCGTGTTTTAATGAACAAATTAGATTCAATAGACAATCACCACTAGTCAAACAACTAACCATAAAACAACAACAACAATAATATAACAATTAATTTAAGATTAGTTTGTAAGAAGCCTATAATATTAATATAATTCAACCTTATAACTCATGACCATAACTTGTAATATATATTAAATGATAACTATTTTTTAAGTATAATATAAGTGCAGATGACTAACCATATTAATCTTATGTTATAGATTAATATCATCCTCAATAACATTAAGTACCCTTGATTTTTATTTTATTTTTTTTAAATATAATTATAACAAGTACTACATATAGTATAAGTCACCTAGCAACTAGACAACCACTATAAATTATAATTAGTTTATAATAGTCTCAGTCATAATAGTTTAATTCGTTAATTAGTTTGTAATAATAGTTTCAGTATAATTAGTTTATAATAGTTATAATTAGTTTATAAAATTTGTCAAAAATATAATCATTTTAAGTGTAATAAAATCTTAGTATCTAAGTTTTTGTTAACCCAAGGTACTTATAGTAAATCCCTAGTACAGAAATACAGGTAGAAAATCCTTTCTTCTTTGTCCCTTAGATGTAAGTATCTCCCACCCTTAGAACCATACCTCCTTCACTTCCATACAGCAACAGTAAATTTAAGTTTAGTTTATTTATACACTGAAGATGGGAAACGTCCCGAAACGCGTCTGAATTAAATTGTAATAATATTGTGATAGACAAAGTATAATAAATAAGTTTTTTCTTTTTTTAATATTGTGTTTTATTAATTATATAAAAATATAGGGAAGATAAAAAGTGAGAGGAAGTGGGGCTGGGCAGGCCATATAGTAAGGACCATGGATGAGAGGTGGATCAAAAAGCTAATTGATAGAGAAAGACCTAAAATGAGATAGGATGAGGAAATGAAAATAATATGTGGTCAAGAAAAATGGCGAAGAGGCATGATAGGAAGTAATAGGTGAGAATGGGATACATTCATTGAAATGTTTGGTTATACAAAGAATGATAAAAAAATATAATACTTAATTAATAAAATAAACAAAATTTTAAATATAATATTAATTATTTATATTAACTTTATAAGGTAACTAATACCTTTTTATAATAACTTGTTAACTTAATTCTAATTTAAATAATTATTTATTCATAATTATATTCTTTAAGGTACACTTAGGCTCTCATGATTTATATTAAAATCTATAAAAAAAAGTTATAAATTATTGCGTAACATAAGTATTGCAAATTTATTATAAAATTAAATTAAAAAATAAAATGTTTGATAATTATGAAATAAAATAAAACATGAATGAAAAAATAGGCATTATATATTAATTTATAATAAGTAACAATTATGAAATGAAATAAAAAATGAATAAAATAAATAAGAATTAGAGATTAATTAACATACTAATAATAAATTAGTTTAATATGTTAGAGAATATTTTAATAGGTTTGCATGATGATTACTATTATTAAGTAGATAATTATATATGATGGAAAGTTTTAATTTATCGATTTAGTCATATTCACCACTGCATGCTACCAATTAACCTTGTTGAGGAGCCACGGCCCATGGCCGAACTGCATATCTAAATGTAAAACTAAAATGCTTTTTAAACAATCTGTAATGTCAACAAATGACTATTATAATTATTATTATAACAATAACATTTTAAAAAAGTAAATAACAATAAAAAAGTAAATCTCAACTGATCAAAACCATGTGTTTTGATCAGGTTTTAATCACATGATTCCTCCAGCATCTCATTTCTAATTATATTATTAATCATGGCTTTGATAGTGGTAGGGGTAGTTGCTGCGAGGGAAGTGTTAAGATGAATTTCAGCCATTTTTTCTTTTATAACAGTGATGGAAGGACATTTCTTGTTTTGGATACTTTCTTGGAATAAATTAATTATAATATTTTTCATTTCCTTAGTCCAGATGAGACGCCTTTTGCTGAGGCATTTACGCTTGGTGTACTTTCTTATTCTAGTAGGCGTGAATCCCCTAATTTCTTCTGAGTGAGACGATGTATCATCAGGGGTCATAGCATCACTCCCCAAATCACTTTTCCCTGGAGAAGTGGGTCTGTCAGATGTTGAAGGTAGAGCTAGGAGTGGAGCAGTCTCATCGTCTGAGCCCAGAGCAGTGGGTTCAAATAATCATTTTCATCGTCATACTCAATTATGTTGTTGGAGGCAATTCCACATCTATTTCATCAAGGCTCTTGCCCTTGAAAGAGTATAGTTTGCCTTGATCAAGGGCCATAAAAACTTTACTCGCTCTACCCGCATGAAGAGCGGAGTCATGCTTTCTGTAATGCAATAGATGTGTCTGCAAGCTGTGCCCCAGGGTGGAAGCCACTAGCCTCAGGTCTTCCTCACTCAGATCCAGAAACCTGAGTGAGGTAGCCAGTTGGCGGCGCATCTTGGTACCAGTCAAAAGTTTTCTGTGTTTTGCTCCACACTTCAGGGCATACTCCCTCATTATAGCTGTCCCTTCAAAGTATCTGTTTCCTCGGGCAAACAAATATTTGTTAGTTGTAGGTATTTTCGCCTGCTCTCGTAAGGAAATCAACAATGAGAATTTGTCTACATCACTTTTGGGGATGAGTAGGCCCACAAGGTTTCTCATTTTCCCCTTCACTAATAGTCTCTTGTAATGAACAGCGCAAAGCTGTTCACTATTGCTGAGAGCTCCAAACTCTATTGAGTTTTCGTCTACCTCTATGGCATTTTGCCAATTTCGGAGGGTTATTTTATGGATTTCACCAACCCGCCTTCTATTGAATATCCAAATCCTTAAAAGTAAACATTTTGAAAGTGTGTCATATGCCTCCTGATTAAAGCCACTTTGGGAAAGTTTATTGAATGATTCTTCTAAGTTAGTCTTAATACACTTTATCAAATTTAAGACATCTTCCATAACAGGAACTTGGTCCCTATTTTGTATGTTCCTCCTTTGTCCTTGCTTTCGTCCCAGGGACGCAACCATTCGATCAAATTCCAAACCATAAAGTTTCTGCCAGCCCTCAACCTTTTCTGCTCCGACTTTATCGCCTTGACGCAGCATTGCAGCACTGAGGTCTTTGGACAATTGCAGCATTTTCGGTCCATACTGGTGTGGAGCATTTGGGGCTTTATATCCCCATCAGGTCCTGTTCCAGCTCCACATAACGATCTAACTGTTTCTTCGAAAAGATCATACTTACCTACATTGAAAACATCAACTGCACATTTTATTTTTTCTTCGTCTTTATCATTTTCCTTCATGTGTGCAACTATTCTTCCCACTATTCTTAAATTTTTTCTTATTAAGTCCTCCTGACCTTCTCCAGCAAACTGGATGCATTGTTTATTTCCATGGTGAAGGAGCAATTCGTCATTCATTATAGTTTTTTGATGACACCTTCCCGGATTAATGGCAAAATTTTTGTTTTCATGTCGTCTTTCAAATCTGTTCTTGAATCTAACAGTTTTACTTTAAAATCTTGTCTGAGATTCCTGCCACTTGTACTTGGAGCTTGTAGACACAACCTTAAATGTCTTGTGACATTGGCATCGCTAATAACTAATTTGCAATATGGACATTC
Source organism: Microvelia longipes (assembly GCA_018340805.1). Classification (NCBI taxonomy): domain Eukaryota; kingdom Metazoa; phylum Arthropoda; class Insecta; order Hemiptera; family Veliidae; genus Microvelia; species Microvelia longipes. Next base: position 2,993,029 of record JACMZG010001911.1, on the reverse strand, counting down.
TACCCGTTTTTTTTTTTGCCCTTTGTGACCGCCCTTCTTTCAATCCGCTCACAAGGATTATTAGCATTAAATTCCGCATCCCACTTTGCCATTAAGAAGAAAGCAAACCGTTTCTTACTAGTACCACTTGTTAAATTTTTGTATTCTGTAACCTCTTCCACTTCTGGGTGTACATCTACTAGGTGTCTCATAAAATTACTTCTTAACTTCTTGCAAATTTTACACCAATGCTTCTTACATTTGTTTTCTGGAAAAATAGTGCCACAAATTAGAATTGAATACAGAGACAGAGACCCCATAAGAAAACCTTGTAACTCTTTTTGTCTTTAAATAATGATTTAACAGCTAACTATTGGTAATTTGTACAAAACCTTGAATCATACAGACGTACAATATACAGTTAAACAATGGTTTCTTTAGATCCTTTATTTCAAACCAAAAAGTATAAGAACTGAAGATTTTATATACTTATGAGTTCTACATTATTTCAAAATTTAGGGTTCCAATGTTTTCTTATGAAGGTTACATAACAATTAATTTCATCAATATTTTGAGTATAGATATGTAAATATACAGTCATTTATAAATGACTGTTTATTTCTTGTTTAAATGTTTTGTTGATGCACAGGGATATCTATTAGCTCAAGTAGTAGTTCAGACTCAAGAGACATTCTCATTAATCGTTTAGTATAAATCTTCCTGATTTGTTTCTGGGAACAAAACTAAGTATGACACTATGTTATATCCTAACCTTATCATAGGTTAGGCATGGCAGTGGTTGGCCACTATGCACTTGGTATAAAATTATTTTATCTCCAGACGGTATATAATACGAAATTTAATGACTAGATTTAAGAGAGTAATGAATCACTTTTCACTCCCAAGGGAGTAAAAAGTAACAGTTGCCAACTTAACTTAATATTCGACAAAATGAATAGTATATAATTATTTTATTTGAAAACTAAGATACCTATAAATAAGAAAATATACAAGAATAAGATGTATAAAAAAAGAATATAACATTAACAATCATTTTAAGTAGAACTAGTGTACTGCTAATAATAATATAAGAATAAATAATTTAAAAATAAAAACTAGTTCTTTTTTAAAAGTAAAAAAAAATTAGTTGGCTATCCTGATTTTTTAAAAATCACTTTAAGATTTGCATACTCATTGTTTTTTTCGACAAAATATCATTAAATCAAAGTTTTTTTTAGTTTAAAACCTTAGCTTTAACTGTTTAAACTGTCTAAAACTTTTATAAATGGATCAAATATTACTTATAACTGCTCTAGTGTTCTACTCTAATATTTCAATTATGTCAGATAATATTGTTTGTGATATTGACGAACTTTTTAACAATACACCTCCTGACATTGCTATTGAAGCGAACTTGGTAAAAGAAAAACCGGTTACCAACGAAATCGAAAAAGTTATATGAAAGCAAGTAACAATTTTAAAAGTTGGTGTCATGATCATAATATACAACATGTAAGTGAAAATGCATTGCTTGTTTATTTTAATAATGAATGAAAAACAAGCTTTGAACAAGCGTCAAGTCTGCGGTCACTGTATTCAATGATCAAATCATCTTTGCTTTGTGAGAGAAACTTTAATATCAATAGCTATGCATCACTAATAGTGTTATTTAAGAATCAAGTTGAAGACTTTTTGCATAATTCATCAAACGAGTTTCTTATGATAAAGGTAAGATAATTTTCAGTTGAAAAATCATGAAAAAAGACATTGTTACTTTATTTTCAATGTCGACGTCTGGAGATAAAATCTTGTATGCACCTTGGGAGTAAAATGCCATTATTCCCTCGCAATAATTTCCTTCCTCGGCTTCGCCTCGGGAGTAAATAGCTATAACTCCCTCGGCTTCGCCAAAGGAGTTAAACAAATAAATCCCTTGGCTTCGCCTCAGGATTTAAATCCTTTGGTTCCCTCGGCTTTTGCCTCAGGAACCAACATAATGCTCAGGGGAATAATGACATTCTTTACTCCCTTGGTGCATAAATAACTATAACTACCAACCCAACAAAATTAAACTGCTCAAGTTTAAACAGTTTAAAAAGCATTAAAAGAACATGGTAAGTTTAAACAGTTTAAAAAGCATTAAAAGAACATGGTAAGTTTAACTTTTCATATATTAAGTAAAGCTTTATATAATTTGTTTAATGGTAATTACAGAATAATATAACATTGATCTTTTGTATTGAATTTTCGTTTAATTTTTGTGTAGAAAAACTGTAAGTTTTTAAAAAAAATATTTATTTTTTCTTTATTTAAACAGAACCATGAACATATTGTGTTATTAAACCTAAGTTTAATAAGTAGCATCTTGTATGTTTACATTCCTGCTAAGTATCTTCATCACAAAAATGTCAAAATTATGTTTAACAACGTCATTACTATAAAGTAGTATTATAATACGACACACGGCTAAAATCAATTGACAGCCCGCCAAAATCTCAATGCTTTCAAACCCTTTTTTTAAAAAAATGTAATTTTATGTAACCCTTCTTTTTATGTAACAAAAACAATTTCCTACTCTCTGGCAACACTGAAAGTCAGGTTATGTTTTGAATTTTATATTTGTTTTTATTTGATATCATATTTTTTTATTTTTAAAAATTATTTATTTACTTTTTACGAAGGAATATTGTTGTATCTTATAAATTTACCAACTAAGTGTTGCTTTAAATTTGTTCGGGAAGTATGAATTAAGTGGAGTTAAAGTTGTTAATTACGTAATGCAATGGATCATAATAGTTCATGATAAGTTTGACGATTTAAATAAATTGTCAGCTATAACTACTTTTTTCCAAAACAAACTGCTTTTTTGTGTCAAGTTTGTATAATTAAATGCGTATTGTTTCATTTTATAAAAATAATATGACACAATATGCATTCAAGACTTAAAAAATTCAAGACTGTCATCTATTGAAAGACATGGCATTTTCAAAAAAAAAAATGGTGTCTTTTGGTTGACAGAGCACAAAACCTGCGCTGTACTCAAATAGCAAGAAATGCTTGAAGAATACGTCCATGTCCAAGCGTCATATATAGGCACTCAGATCATATTACAACTTCGCAATAATTGGATGAATTGAACAGATTTGAATGAAACGAAACGAAATCAAACAGATCAATATCCACAATGAGGGAAATAAAAGCGACGCGAGGTTACAAATATTTACAACCAGTGTTGCCTTTTTATAATTTTATTTACGAAAAAGGTATTTTTTATACCGAGGTTGGCATGAGGTGGAGGGGGAAAGAGCGGGGTCGATCTGAACCAATAGAATTCTTTCCCTCACAGATTTTTGGCGCGCTTTCAATTGATTTTAGCCGTGTGTCGTACTATAATGTTCTATTTGTTATGCAAGATTTGTTGTTTTAATGTAAAAAAATAAGCTTATCAAAGGTTAGGCAAGGCAGTAGTTGGCCACTATGTACATGGCATAAATTTATTCAGGCATCAACAAGAAATTAAAATTGATACTCACTATTTGATATTGTTTGCTCAGGTTTTACACCTTCATTCTGAAAACTTTCCATACTCTCTACTGTCTCAAACTCCTCAACCTGACATTCTTCTTCCTGATTCATTGGTAAAACCAGCATGTCGGGATCTAACATGGAGATACACTCACATGTCATAATAATAGTGAAATACAATTGTACGTAGGTTGGCAAAACATATGAGATTATCACTTGGACAAGACATGACAAAATAATGGCAAAAAAATGACATGATCCATT
>JACMZG010001911.1:2948711-2975664 GCA_018340805.1 Microvelia longipes | reverse complement strand
TAATTATTTATATTAACTTTATAAGGTAACTAATACCTTTTATAATAACTTGTTAACTTAATTCTAATTTAAATAATTATTTATTCATAATTATATTCTTTAAGGTACACTTAGGCTCTCATGATTTATATTAAAATCTATAAAAAAAAGTTATAAATTATTGCGTAAACATAAGTATTGCAAATTTATTATAAAATTAAATTAAAAAATAAAATGTTTGATAATTATGAAATAAAATAAAACATGAATGAAAAAATAGGCATTATATATTAATTTATAATAAGTAACAATTATGAAATGAAATAAAAAAATGAATAAAATAATAAGAATTAGAGATTAATTAACATACTAATAATAAATTAGTTTAATATGTTAGAGAATATTTTAATAGGTTTGCATGATGATTACTATTATTAAGTAGATAATTATATATGATGGAAAGTTTTAATTTATCGATTTAGTCATATTCACCACTGCATGCTACCAATTAACCTTGTTGAGGAGCCACGGCCCATGGCCGAACTGCATATCTAAATGTAAAACTAAAATGCTTTTTAAACAATCTGTAATGTCAACAAATGACTATTATAATTATTATTATAACAATAACATTTTAAAAAAGTAAATACAATAAAAAAGTAAATCTCAACTGATCAAAACCATGTGTTTTGATCAGGTTTTAATCACATGATTCCTCCAGCATCTCATTTCTAATTATATTATTAATCATGGCTTTGATAGTGGTAGGGGTAGTTGCTGCGAGGGAAGTGTTAAGATGAATTTCAGCCATTTTTTCTTTTATAACAGTGATGGAAGGACATTTCTTGTTTTGGATACTTTCTTGGAATAAATTAATTATAATATTTTTCATTTCCTTAGTCCAGATGAGACGCCTTTTGCTGAGGCATTTACGCTTGGTGTACTTTCTTATTCTAGTAGGCGTGAATCCCCTAATTTCTTCTGAGTGAGACGATGTATCATCAGGGGTCATAGCATCACTCCCCAAATCACTTTTCCCTGGAGAAGTGGGTCTGTCAGATGTTGAAGGTAGAGCTAGGAGTGGAGCAGTCTCATCGTCTGAGCCCAGAGCAGTGGGTTCAAATAATTCATTTTCATCGTCATACTCAATTATGTTTGTTGGAGGCAATTCCACATCTATTTCATCAAGGCTCTTGCCCTTGAAAGAGTATAGTTTGCCTTGATCAAGGGCCATAAAAACTTTACTCGCTCTACCCGCATGAAGAGCGGAGTCATGCTTTCTGTAATGCAATAGATGTGTCTGCAAGCTGTGCCCCAGGGTGGAAGCCACTAGCCTCAGGTCTTCCTCACTCAGATCCAGAAACCTGAGTGAGGTAGCCAGTTGGCGGCGCATCTTGGTACCAGTCAAAAGTTTTCTGTGTTTTGCTCCACACTTCAGGGCATACTCCCTCATTATAGCTGTCCCTTCAAAGTATCTGTTTCCTCGGGCAAACAAATATTTGTTAGTTGTAGGTATTTTCGCCTGCTCTCGTAAGGAAATCAACAATGAGAATTTGTCTACATCACTTTTGGATGAGTAGGCCCACAGGTTTCTCATTTTCCCCTTCACTAATAGTCTCTTGTAATGAACAGCGCAAAGCTGTTCACTATTGCTGAGAGCTCCAAACTCTATTGAGTTTTCGTCTACTTCTATGGCATTTTGCCAATTTTGGAGGGTTATTTTATGGATTTCGCCAACCCGCCTTCTATTAAAAATCCAAATCCTTAAAAGTAAACATTTTGAAAGTGTGTCATATGCCTCCTGATTAAAGCCACTTTGGGAAAGTTTATTGAATGATTCTTCTAAGTTAGTCTTAATACACTTTATCAACTTTAAGACATCTTCCATAACAGGAACTTGGTCCCTATTTTGTATGTTCCTCCTTTGTCCTTGCTTTCGTCCCAGGGACGCAACCATTCGATCAAATTCCAAACCATAAAGTTTCTGCCAGCCCTCAACCTTTTCTGCTCCGACTTTATCGCCTTGACGCAGCATTGCAGCACTGAGGTCTTTGGACAATTGCAGCATTTTCGGTCCATACTGGTGTGGAGCATTTGGGGCTTTATATTCCCCATCAGGTCCTGTTCCAGCTCCACATAACGATCTAACTGTTTCTTCGAAAAGATCATACTTACCTACATTGAAAACATCAACTGCACATTTTATTTTTTCTTCGTCTTTATCATTTTCCTTCATGTGTGCAACTATTCTTCCCACTATTCTTAAATTTTTTCTTATTAAGTCCTCCTGACCTTCTCCAGCAAACTGGATGCATTGTTTATTTCCATGGTGAAGGAGCAAGTCGTCATTTATTATAGTTTCTTTGATGACACCTTCCCGGATTGATGGCAAAATTTTTGTTTTCATGTCGTCTTTCAAATCTGTTCTTGAATCTAACAGTTTTACTTTAAAATCTTGTCTGAGATTCCTGCCACTTGTACTTGGAGCTTGTAGACACAACCTTAAATGTCTTGTGACATTGGCATCGCTAATAACTAATTTGCAATATGGACATTCTACCCGTTTTTCTTTTTTGCCCTTTGTGACCGCCCTTCTTTCAATCCGCTCACAAGGATTATTAGCATTAAATTCCGCATCCCACTTTGCCATTAAGAAGAAAGCAAACCGTTTCTTACTAGTACCACTTGTTAAATTTTTGTATTCTGTAACCTCTTCCACTTCTGGGTGTACATCTACTAGGTGTCTCATAAAATTACTTTTTAACTTCTTGCAAATTTTACACCAATGCTTCTTACATTTGTTTTCTGGAAAAATAGTGCCACAAATTAGAATTGAATACAGAGACAGAGACCCCATAAGAAAACCTTGTAACTCTTTTTGTCTTTAAATAATGATTTAACAGCTAACTATTGGTAATTTGTACAAAACCTTGAATCATACAGACGTACAATATACAGTTAAACAATGGTTTCTTTAGATCCTTTATTTCAAACCAAAAAGTATAAGAACTGAAGATTTTATATACTTATGAGTTCTACATTATTTCAAAATTTAGGGTTCCAATGTTTTCTTATGAAGGTTACATAACAATTAATTTCATCAATATTTTGAGTATAGATATGTAAATATACAGTCATTTATAAATGACTGTTTTATTTCTTGTTTAAATGTTTTGTTGATGCACAGGGATATCTATTAGCTCAAGTAGTAGTTCAGACTCAAGAGACATTCTCATTAATCGTTTAGTATAAATCTTCCTGATTTGTTTCTGGGAACAAAACTAAGTATGACACTATGTTATATCCTAACCTTATCATAGGTTAGGCATGGCAGTGGTTGGCCACTATGCACTTGGTATAAAATTATTTTATCTCCAGACGGTATATAATACGAAATTTAATGACTAGATTTAAGAGAGTAATGAATCACTTTTCACTCCCAAGGGAGTAAAAAGTAACAGTTGCCAACTTAACTTAATATTCGACAAAATGAATAGTATATAATTATTTTTATTTGAAAACTAAGATACCTATAAATAAGGAAATATACAAGAATAAGATGTATAAAAAAAGAATATAACATTAACAATCATTTTAAGTAGAACTAGTGTACTGCTAATAATAATATAAGAATAAATAATTTAAAAAATAAAAACTAGTTCTTTATTTAAAAGTAAAAAAAAATTAGTTGGCTATCCTGATTTTTTAAAATCACTTTAAGATTTGCATACTCATTGTTTTTTTCGACAAAATATCATTAAATCAAAGTTTTTTTTAGTTTAAAACCTTAGCTTTAACTGTTTAAACTGTCTAAAACTTTTATAAATGGATCAAATATTACTTATAACTGCTCTAGTGTTCTACTCTAATATTTCAATTATGTCAGATAATATTGTTTGTGATATTGACGAACTTTTTAACAATACACCTCCTGACATTGCTATTGAAGCGAACTTGGTAAAAGAAAACTTGTTACCAACGAAATCGAAAAAGTTATATGACAAAGCAAGTAACAATTTTAAAAGTTGGTGTCATGATCATAATATACAACAAGTAAGTGAAAATGCATTGCTTGTTTATTTTAATAATGAATGAAAAACAAGCTTTGAACAAGCGTCAAGTCTGCGGTCACTGTATTCAATGATCAAATCATCTTTGCTTTGTGAGAGAAACTTTTAATATCAATAGCTATGCATCACTAATAGTGTTATTTAAGAATCAAGTTGAAGACTTTTTGCATAATTCATCAAACGAGTTTCTTATGATAAAGGTAAGATAATTTTCAGTTGAAAAATCATGAAAAAAGACATTGTTACTTTATTTTCAATGTCGACGTCTGGAGATAAAATCTTGTATGCACCTTGGGAGTAAAATGCCATTATTCCCTCGCAATAATTCCTTCCTCGGCTTCGCCTCGGGAGTAAATAGCTATAACTCCCTCGGCTTGCCAAAGGAGTTAAACAAATAAATCCCTTGGCTTCGCCTCAGGATTTAAATCCTTTGGTTCCTCGGCTTTTGCCTCAGGAACCAACATAATGCTCAGGGGAATAATGACATTCTTACTCCCTTGGTGCATAAATAACTATAACTACCAACCCAACAAAATTAAACTGCTCAAGTTTAAACAGTTTAAAAAGCATTAAAAGAACATGGTAAGTTTAAACAGTTTAAAAAGCATTAAAAGAACATGGTAAGTTTAACTTTTCATATATTAAGTAAAGCTTTATATAATTTGTTTAATGGTAATTACAGAATAATATAACATTGATCTTTTGTATTGAATTTTCGTTTAATTTTTGTGTAGAAAAACTGTAAGTTTTTAAAAAAATATTTATTTATTTCTTTATTTAAACAGAACCATGAACATATTGTGTTATTAAACCTAAGTTTAATAAGTAGCATCTTGTATGTTTACATTCCTGCTAAGTATCTTCATCACAATAAATGTCAAAATTATGTTTAACAACGTCATTACTATAAAGTAGTATTATAATACGACACACGGCTAAAATCAATTGACAGCCCGCCAAAATCTCAATGCTTTCAACCCTCTTTTTTTAATAAAAAAATGTAATTTTATGTAACCCTTCTTTTATGTAACAAAAACAATTTCCTACTCTGGCAACACTGAAAGTCAGGTTATGTTTTGAATTTTATTATTTGTTTTTATTTGATATCATATTTTTTTATTTTTAAAAATTATTTATTTACTTTTTACGAAGGAATATTGTTGTATCTTATAAATTTACCAACTAAGTGTTGCTTTAAATTTGTTCGGGAAGTATGAATTAAGTGGAGTTAAAGTTGTTAATTACGTAATGCAATGGATCATAATAGTTCTATGATAAAAGTTTGACGATTTAAATAAATTGTCAGCTATAACTACTTTTTTCCAAAACAAACTGCTTTTTTGTGTCAAGTTTGTATAATTAAATGCGTATTGTTTCATTTTATAAAAATAATATGACACAATATGCATTCAAGACTTAAAAAATTCAAGACTGTCATCTATTGAAAGACATGGCATTTTAAAAAAAAAAATGGTGTCTTTTGGTTGACAGAGCACAAACCTGCGCTGTACTCAAATAGCAAGAAATGCTTGAAGAATACGTCCATGTCCAAGCGTCATATATAGGCACTCAGATCATATTACAACTTCGCAATAATTGGATGAATTGAACAGATTTGAATGAAACGAAACGAAATCAAACAGAATATCCACAATGAGGGAAATAAAAGCGACGCGAGGTTACAAATATTTACAACCAGTGTTGCCTTTTTATAATTTTATTTACGAAAAAGGTATTTTTTATACCGAGGTTGGCATGAGGTGGAGGGGGAAAGAGCGGGGTCGATCTGAACCAATAGAATTCTTTCCCTCACAGATTTTTGGCGCGCTTTCAATTGATTTTAGCCGTGTGTCGTACTATAATGTTCTATTTGTTATGCAAGATTTGTTGTTTTAATGTAAAAAAATAAGCTTATCAAAGGTTAGGCAAGGCAGTAGTTGGCCACTATGTACATGGCATAAATTTATTCAGGCATCAACAAGAAATTAAAATTGATACTCACTATTTGATATTGTTTGCTCAGGTTTTACACCTTCATTCTGAAAACTTTCCATACTCTCTACTGTCTCAAACTCCTCAACCTGACATTCTTCTTCCTGATTCATTGGTAAAACCAGCATGTCGGGATCTAAACATGGAGATACACTCACATGTCAATAATAATAGTGAAATACATTGTACGTAGGTTGGCAAAACATATGAGATTATCACTTGGACAAGACATGACAAAATAATGGCAAAAATATGACATGACATTTGGTAGCTAAGTTTGCATTGGTCTAAAAGAAATAAATACACAGCACATAAATACTAGATTTTCCTTTATCTTTGTACTGCAGATCGATTCCATTTGTGGTCTCACACGGTATTAACAACGACATGTATGTAAAAGTTTAACTTCATTAAATCAATAAGAAAGGTTACACTGATACTCACCATTTGATATTGTTTCCTTAGGTTTTACACCTTCATCTAGAAAATATTCCATACTTTCTAGTGTCTCATACTCTTCAAGCTGACATTCAACTTCTTGATTAATTGGTAGAACTAGCATGTCGGAATCTAAACATAGAGATAGACTTACAAGTCAATAATAATAGAATAGAATAGAAAAGCTTTATTTACATACAATTTTTGTTTTCTTACAAATACAGCAGCAAATAAACTGCAAAGTCTACTTCTTGGCCAACTCAGGGCCCTCGTATATTACTTAGTATTTAATTTTAAAAGCTATTGATTTATTATAAAATCAGATTAAAAAGAAAGGAAAGATGGGGAAAATATGTGAATATAATGCTATGAGGGATCAAAAATTGATAAAAGATAGTAGTCTTCCATATTAAGTATTGAGCTGGATGATATCTTTTGAACAGAAAAAGAAGAAGATTTTCTATTTGTTTTGGTTGGAAGGTGATTGTTTGAAGTTAAGCTTTTGTCTTTTTGTTGTTTAACTATGTGATTATAGTTCAGTCTTGATTTGAAACCATAAAGAAAATAAGAAGTATGAAGTGAAATATTATAGTGTAAAGTAAAGTATAAAGAGGTATGATTTAAGGTGATAAAAGTTAAATGAAAGTTTAAAGTGTGAATAAATGAAAGTTTCAGTATTTAGTTTTTGTTTTGTTTTTATTTCCTATTCTTTTGTAAGTCGTTAGAAGTGTTTTTTTGTAAGTCGTTAGAAGTGTAAAGTGGCTGTACTTACTTAATAGTTGAAGTGATGTATTAAATATTTTCTATAGTTAATTGATTCCTTAAGGTAGTTTATCAAAGGGGCCCAAATTTCACTCTCGAGCAGCTCCCTGTACTCCTCAACAGATAGTTGAGCTTTGCCTAAATAATGTTTTCTATAATAACTGAGTACCGGGCAGACTGTTAGAAAGTGAAAGTTGTCCTCTCTTGTTTTCATGCTGCACATAGTGCATAGAATAGCCTGACCTTCTCTGCCTGGTCTAAAGTTTAAAGGCAAGAGTTCTCCTCGAGCCTTAAACACCCAGCTTGCTATTCTTCTGTCCTGTATATGAAATAAGTAGGTTTTGCCATCACCTTTTGAAATTAGTTTGGAATAGAGTTGATAAAACTGTTCTGCGTTTGCCTTATTAATATTTTCCTGCCTTAGTATATTTTTAACTTGAGTTATTATTTTGTTAAATTTCTCCCCTAATTCATGTGGCCTATTGAACAGTTCATGATTTAATGTGAGATTGTTCTTAGAGCCCAGTTTTACCCACTCTCCCCACCAGGATAAATTGTTAGTAATTATATCTTTTGCTAGAAGGTTAGTAAGGCCGGTATTTGCCTGAGTCAGCACTTTAGTCATATGTAAATGTCAAAATTATGTTTAACAACATCATTACTATAAAGTAGTATTAATGTTCTATTTTTTAATGCTAGATTATTTGTTTTAATGTAAAAAAATAAGCTTATCAAAGGTTAGGCAAGGCAGTAGTTGGCCACTATGTACATGGCATAAATTTATTCAGGCATCAACAAGAAATTAAAATTGATACTCACTATTTGATATTGTTTGCTCAGGTTTTACACCTTCATTCTGAAAACTTTCCATACTCTCTACTGTCTCAAACTCCTCAACCTGACATTCTTCTTCCTGATTCATTGGTAAAACCAGCATGTCAGGATCTAAACATGGAGATACACTCACATGTCAATAATAATAGTGAAATACATTGTACGTAGGTTGGCAAAAAATATGAGATTATCACTTGGACAAGACATGACAAAATAATGGCAAAAATATGACATGACATTTGGTAGCTAAGTTTGCATTGGTCTAAAAGAAATAAATACACAGCACATAAATACTAGATTTTCCTTTATCTTTGTACTGCAGATCGATTCCATTTGTGGTCTCACACGGTATTAACAACGGACACGTATGTAAAAGTTTAACTTCATTAAATCAATAAGAAAGGTTACACTGATACTCACCATTTGATATTGTTTCCTTAGGTTTTACACCTTCATCTAGAAAATATTCCATACTTTCTACTGTCTCATAATCTTCAAGCTGACATTCTTCTTCTTGATTAATTGGTAGAACTAGCATGTCGGAATCTAAACATAGAGATAGACTTACAAGTCAATCAAAATTGTGAAATACATTATATGTATTTCTTAATTGTTATTTTTGTAAAAAGGGTAATTTTGCCCGTTATTGTATTAATAAATAAATAAATGTAGGTTGACAAAAAAATATGACATTAAATGTTTAAATGCAATGGTTACGTTTACAAAGTATTTCATCAGATTTTTTTTCATACCGGACATATAATAACAATGTATTTATAAGAGGCACTTTGTGGGAAATAAGCCTCCATTTTCATTGGGCATTTAGGATTAAAATTTTCTTTGGCATTTTAAGGTTAAACAAATAAAATAGACTAACATACATTAAATGCATGAAACATGTTGCTATTAATGTTTCACTTTTATTATTAATGTTGTACTTACTCTGTTTTTCCGTCTGGGAGCAAAAATCTGCATAGTGCTTGATTTTAGTTTGAGTTTCTCTAGTTATCTTTAAGTTACCTCGTAAAACATCAGAATATTTATTTTTCTTATGTTCATAAGAACAAATTTTATTTTTTAGAGACTTCATATCTACGTAACCTACAAAAAACAAAAGAATTACCAAAACAATTTGATTTCTATTAAGAAAGAGTACTATATACCCTTATACCTTAGAATAAGTTATGGCTTAGGCAGTGAAAAGTTTATATACTGTTATATACTGTCTCATTATTTATTTGTTAATACTCTTGATATATATTTTTAACACGGCGGTCTCTGTTTAGCTGGTGACCCATTTGTCTACGTCAACATTTCATGCCTAAAAAACATGATTATTCTTTTTTGGGGTTTTAACAGTGGAGACATTTTATTGTAACGACAAATATGCATGTTACATTAAAATCATGTATATCTATCATTAATAACAAACAAAATATTTATAAAAAGGCATTTAGACCCCTTAATGATGCGTTAAATATTACAAATGTGATTTCATTGGGTAACAGAAAAAAATTGGTTTACATAAAAAGATATCTATGAATAATAAGGAGTACTATCAATGATAAGGAACATGATTCAGCATACTTTATAAGCTTAATTATCTAGGACGATAAGGCAATATTGACTAAAGATAAACCAATCATGTTACACAAAATAAAAAGTTAACAATTGTTAACTTTTTATATACAAATTTACTCAACCTGAGTCTGACAGTGATTATAGTTCCCACTGCTCTAATAATAAATAATTCTTTGGAATATTTTTGTTCCCTATTAGAGGGCCTTCAGGCACTACACTTACATACTGCAGCTTTTAATTTACTAAAAGTATAACATCATAATGAGAGATCTTGATGTCTCTCCACAATAAAAATTATACAACAGACCTGCTTTCAACCTTATAAGGTCACCCCCAATGACTAAAAACAAGTGCAATAAAAATTAAATGACTCAAGTTAAGTAAAACTTACAAACTTGTTAAATAGAATGTATAACATCTAAACGAAAAAGAAATAAATCAAAGTCTAAATGCAGCAAATACATACAAAAAATAGTTAATACGGTGTTTTATTGTATTCATTTTAGTTATGCTAGTGTGTACACCCAGATAAAGGTGTGTACACAGAGGTGTGTACCCTGTTATGGTTGAAAGTGGCGCAGTATTATTTACTTTTTATTGTGTTCTCTTATTATTCAGCTACAAATTAATTAATTACTTACTTCCACAATCAATTCTAATGCCTTGATATATTTTGCCATCCAGCGAAACAATATGTACATCATCACCTTCTGCAATAATGCTCCCAGGCTTTAAAATGACTAATTCATTAAGGTTTATAATGAAATATAGCTCTGCCTCACTGAATGAACAAAGAACAAACGGAATAATGACAATAAGAAAAAAACGGGTACGGGGTAACTTAGAACTTTTCCTCATCAAATCAGATTCGCTACGCTCAACCTCCCTACTTCGGCCTTGCATCGCTCATCCTCAGAATATACAATTTGTGAAATTTATACTGTAGCATCACTTCGATCGTCCTCAGATAGTAACTACATTTGCTTCGTTCCCATCTGTCACCCATCCAGGCACTGACCACACTCAATGCCTCTTAACTTTTATGATCCAGCAAAAAACCATTAATGTACTTGACATATTGAGACGAAACTTGGTGTGCTAATTGTTGATTACATAAAGGTAATCAAGTACTTTTTTTAACTCAATTGGATTAATGTCTGGTTGAAGTAATGCTGTTAAGGAGATAAAAATTGGCTCGTATCTTAGTCTTATACATGGGTGCCGAATCTCAATCAGATCGCATCATTTTTACCCATTTTATGATTTTACAAGTTTTTTTGAGTCATTAGTGTAAGTTAATTACTTCATTAATAATTATTTTCAGAACAACACAACTACACATATGGAATGATTTTTGAACAAAGTTTCAACTCTCTAGCATAATTAAACTAGGAGCTACGATGATAACAGACTCACACACACATACAGACAGAAATCTTTGAAAAAACCACTTAGGAAGCCTTTAAAAACCTGAAACGCATAATTCCGGTAGCATCATGGTTTCGGATTTTTTGCAAACACAATACTTTACCTGTATACCTACGGTACAAATGAGGAAAAGTAACAATCAGGTACGCGGTAACTTTGTACAATGTTAAATGGTGTACAAACATCGCTAAGCTTTAAAATTACAGAACATTGAAGAGCAAAATAATAAAATGTAATATTTTATAAATAAAAATTACTTACTGCGATTTCACATCTACAGTGCTCTGTTTAAGCGCCAGATCAACTAATTTCCTTCCACGGTGCATGGCTTGGAAGCAAACACGTGGAAATCACAGAAAGAAAAAATCCCCGAGTCTATCAATCCAACTCTACTGTAACACTATGTGAGTTACAGAAATCTTTTAAAGAAATACCCCTTCATATGTCTTAAAATGAATACCACAGACTATACCAGAGATATTAAAACCTACGGACTAAACGCTTGGTATTTTGCTGACTTTGCTTTTAGTAGGCCTTATCTACTTCTTTAAAAACAGCAATGTAAGCACTTTCTTTATCAAAAGAATTCCATTATATTTATAACGCCCAAACTGTCCGTTATTTTCATTTTTTGGTTTATTTTTTCAACCATATTTTTTCATTTAGTTTATTTTTTGAAAATTACTACTATATAACATTATTTAACAGATATTATTACCAGTATTTTATACATTCTTACTAACGTCAACCTAATATTATTAATGCTATTTGCTTTTTGCTTCTTACTTACCTTCATTGATTCCTTGAATTATGAGATTAAAACACGAATTATTATTACAAAATTAAAGTATGAAATATGTATATAGTATATCACACGGTTATAGTGAGTCAACAGCGTAGGGAATATTGCCAATGTGGTTAGTCCTGGATGTTATACCACGCCCACAATTTAATATCGGACCAACCTTATTGGTTCCTCAACAATATTTTCCCTCACTGTCAACTGATTATAATCGTGTGATATACTATAATCGTATGAAATTGTTATCATCAATAATCATACATTAATAAGGAGCAATATTTCTATTCTTATAAAGCAATCGGGTGCGGGGAACATCTAAACTTCTCCTCGCCAACACATTGCACTCTCTTTTCTGAGCCTTATTATATTGGACTCGCTCTGGTGAACGGAGCAAGTTTGATAACATTTTTATGTACCTCTTTTTTTGTAGATTCTTAGGGGAGATCGTTCCGAAACCCCCCTAATACCGCCAGGTGTACAGGTAGTTTTGTATTTACATGTTAGATTACATTTCATTTCAAAATAAATACATCTTTGGTTAGAAGATGAAAGTTCTTATCATATACCTATATCATATGTGGTTTGTGCTCAATCACAGGTCTCTAAGCATACTTAATTGTATGATTGAGACCTTACCTACTATCTCAAGTTTGGATATGGTGTTTCCAAAATCTAAACTATTCCATGACATGACATCAAGGAGTTGACAGAAGATTCAAGCATAAGTGCCCTCCCATAAGGGGGGGGGGGGCATTTACCCTCTCTCTGGTTTTCGTTTTTGAAGTAAACATAGCACACCCCTGTCGTGATTGCTCTACCTAAGAAAAAATCTGCGGCCATCCTTATACACAACCCACAGATTATGTATACACATTTTTGGATCATAATACACGTATCATAATGTTTACTTGCCGAACCACGAATAGGCTTGATATAATCTTCTTAGCATATAACAGCAGATTAATAGTTTTTAGCAAGTAGAGGCGGAGTTGATCAGTGAGGGCGAGGGGAGGGAAGCCTCTTCGGGCCCCTTATAAGGACCCAAAAGGGTCCTTCAAATTTATTGGTTAGGGTTAGGGCCCTACATCACTACAACAAATCTTTCTTGCGACAAAAGCTTCATAGGTACTTACTTATGATATTACCATACATTTCATCCTAAATCTAGAATCTGCACCGAGACCTATAAGGGCCCCATGCGGTAGGCTGGGGCCAAAAGCTATACTTAATAGAAGACAAAACATTTAAGTGTATGTTTTGTCTTCGATCAAGTGATTGAATACAAAACAAAAGAGCCTTTGCTAAAGACAATTTTCGTGTATTACTTGGAAAAATAATGATACATCAGGGATCTATAAGGCCCTCCTTTAGGGATCTTAAATAGGGTCCCCTTGTACATTAATAAGGGGAAGCCACATACTTTGAGCTAGGCCCCTAGGTCATGGCGTAAAATTACTTTACTGTATTGCTATTAAAACAATTCTTTACATTTCTACGAAAATAATCAAGTAGGGGCCCTCGAAGTTCTACACTTAAAGAGAGCCATAAATAAGAATAGGATTCAGCCCTAAGGCAAGCTTTAAGTATATAATCAATTTTAGTAAATTCTTAAGCTCGCTTTGCTCGCCTAAATGCTATTAAGTATATTGTTGTTTGCATTTCTGTATACAAATATATAATGTAAAATCTTTGACTTGCTTCTCTCGCCTAAATTTTGCTAGAGTTAATGTTAATTATGAACTACAAGACTCAGGGTAGCTTAGCTCGCCTAGATTTGTTAAAATGGGTGTATATTTAGTTTACATATTATAAAAAAATAGTTGTAAAAGCAAAGCTAAAATCTATTCTATTTATAAATTAGACCCCCCCCCATGCTTTTAGTAATGTATAATTTAACCCTCTCTTTATTGGGCCCTTTTAGGGCAAACCCTCCACGGGCCTTTTGGGCTGAATCCGCCAAGAATATAAGAGGTTGCCGATACAACTTTTCGTCAATGTTGACTCCTGAACATTAAACGGATTTCTTGTTTGCGGCTCATAATGAAAGAGAACGCATTTTAGCTTTCATAGACATAGAGTCAGTTCACATAACAAAACTAATTTAGTTTAAAAGGATTTGTACACTGACAAACTATGAATTAAGGAAGCATTTGGGTCAGAAATTAAATAACACTTTGTGTGGTTTTCCTTCACTTTTTTTCTGCCGAAGAGACTTTAAGGTTTTTCTTTAGACTTTCTTATTTCTTGTTATTTGAATCATTACATTATAATTACTTCTCTTCATTAATACCGTAGATATATAGGAAAAGTATTGTTTTGCAAAAAAAATCCGAAACCGGGATGTCACCGAAAATTTCTATCTTAGGTGTTTATAAGGCCTCCTGAGTGGTTTTCACAAAGTAGGTGTATTAGAATGCCTGACATACAGGCACTCTAGTGTGTGTGTGTGTCTGTTATAATCGTAGCTCCTAGTGTATTTATGCTAGAGAGTTGAAACTTTGTACAAAATCAGTCTATAGGTGTAGTGTGTATTCTGGAAATATTTCTTGACGTCATTGACCCGCAATAATGACTCAGCAAAAATTTCGAAGAAAATATAAACGCGGAATTTAGATTTAGCACGCATATGTAGCTATGTATAAGACAACATAGTGCCAAGTTTCATCTCATTATCAGCATTAGTTCAATTTTTATCAAATGACTTGTGCACGTTTTTTTAAAGAATCGAAAAATAATTCAAATGAGTTAAATATTGCTACAAGTTTATACCTTTACGTAATAAATAGGACACTAAGTTTTAGTTTCAATACGACTATTTATCCATGATTTTTGTTGGATCATAAAAGTTAAGAGGCATTGAGCGTGGTCAGAGCTGTATGGGTGACCACCCATTGTATATTTTGAGGACAAGCGAAGCGGAGACCGAAGTAGGGAGGATGAGCATAGCGAATCCGATGTGATGAGGAAAAGTTCTGAGGTACCCCGTTCCCCATTTTTTGTGTAATTATTATTGAAGAGGTTGTGATCTAATATGTACCTACTAAGACCGTGCGTTTAGTACTGTCTCAGAAATGAAATAATAATTATTCCTTAAAATTCCATGCAGTTACCTATTCGATGTTCTTAACAACGATAACATGAAACTTGGCTCATTATTGTTCCCTAATATATAAAGGTAACAGAGGTTTTTTCAAAATTTTGTCTATTTTGCGTTAATTTACGACTTTATTTTTTATAATATTTATATAATGTTCTTTTTCTAAAATTTTGTAATGTTAGCCCCCCTTTTTATTCAAACTAGATCTTTGTTTAGAAGTATGTGTCGTTCTCCGATGGTATACACAGATCTATTATTAGATTAATATAACTAATGTTTCTATTTTTTTTATCTGATTCTGTTTAGAATAAAACTAATTCTGTTTTATTCTATATTCTAATAGATTA
This sequence comes from Microvelia longipes, assembly GCA_018340805.1. NCBI lineage: Eukaryota > Metazoa > Arthropoda > Insecta > Hemiptera > Veliidae > Microvelia > Microvelia longipes. Next base: position 2,960,334 of record JACMZG010001911.1, on the reverse strand, counting down.
ATACTATATAATGGAATACTAATTCTTTGTGTTTTATACCTATCTGACCACTACCTCATAAAATCATTTTGTTTAAATAGTTTGGTCAATAATTTTATATTAGTTTTGTGGCAATAGAGTTGTTAGCTCGCAGGCAACAACTGCATGCTAACAACTCTTTTACCATATCTTTTATTTTTTTACCTTAACAATTGATTAGGTCCAAAAACAACCAAATCGGTATCTATATTTGTTGAAAGCATTCCAATCAGTTTCTAGGATTGCAATGGTAGTTCCATGTATTTATCACTTGTTACTTTAATATTGGTGATCTCGCGCAAATCCTAATCCTCTAATAGCTAAATAAGTCTACATTTTTTATTGGTGGGGAGGGGGGCTAGATTCCCCCTAGAATAGCCTATGTACTTAAAAAAAATAATCTATGATCATAATAATCTAACGGTCTTCATGTGCATAACACTATGTCAGTATTATTATCTATTACAGCTACATAGCTACCCAGACTAGAGTGTATCTAGAAATTCCTGCCTTTTTGGTTAAGAGAAGTACTATTATGTACTCCCTACAAAGGCTGCATTATGTGTATTAGCATCACAACTCATTAATAGTTTAATATTATTGCAATAGTAGTTCAGCTAATGAGAGAATGCCTTATTAATTGAAAGAAAACAGATAGAATTGCTTCAAACTGTCTAAAGATCAATCACTTTGGTTTTTGATAGTCTTTTGCCGTCATTGAAAGGCATTTTCTTATCAGCCGTACTGTAACTATATCACTTCATTTAGTTGGTTAGGCAGATCATAAGGTACTTCTGTTAGCTATTGCAACAACTTGGATATTGGCTATTCTTCATCATGTAAATCACTTAAATCATTAGAAAAAAAAGGATAAATAAAAAATAAGCCAGCATTCATGACTCTATTATTTTTATCCTAAATATCAAAATAGTCTAATATAATTTTGTAGTCTACTCTCATAGCTGTTAAATTTTTGTTATAAACATTTGAAACTCTCGGCTTATCATACTACTTCTACTTACAACATTTAACCCTTCCCTAAATTAATAATGGTATAGAGACTTAAAGCAAATCAATATTTGTGATAGAAATGTAAACATTAACAAAATAATATTATTACATTTAATAATAAAGACATTTTTGTTTTTCCTCATATTTGGTTTGTTGAAACATTAAGGACTATTAACTTGTGAATTTAGATAATATACCCTTTATGCACAAACCAGTATTTTCTTTAATGTTTTTCATTGACACGATTTTCATGCTCTTCCATAGTATGATACAAATTAAAATCAGTTGAAAGAGTGGGAAAAAAGTGCAAGGGAGCCAATAAGGATAGTCCTGGATGTTAAACCACGCACAAAATTTCAAATAAGGCAAACCTCTTTGGTTCTTTAACACTATTTTCCCACACTGTCAGATGATTTTAACCGTGTGTCATACTATAATTTCTAAGAGAGGGAAGGATGTATTAGTAAAATGAGACGGGCTTTTATCAGTACCAAATTAACTAACAAGTGAGTTCAACTATAACTAAGTAAACTCAAGGGGTTCAGTCTTCCTGTTATTTTTTTTTTTAATTTTTGCAAAAATGCAGAAAAATTGGGGAGGGGGAGGAATACTTTCATCAAACAGAGCAGATACCTTCTATTAAAGAAACACAACAAGTTGCATAAAATCATTTATATTTTAAATTAAATCTGCTCCTCACTATTCTCATTTCTTCCTCTTTACGTTGTCCTTCAATTCTTTCCTCGCCTCATATATCTTGTACTCACTTCTTAATTGTGAAAAAATAAATCAAAATTTACTTTTATTATAGTATAACACACGGTAATAATCAGTTGACAGCATGGAAAATAATGCATGGGAGCAAATGAGGTTAGTCTTGGATGTTAAACTACACCCACAACTTGATATCACTCCAACCTCATTGGTACCTCAATACTATTTTCCCAAGCTGTCAACTGATAATAACTGTGTGCCATACTATAGTTAAAGCAGTTACAGTCTAATATCTTACCAATATAGATTTATGTAAGGAGCCTTTAATTAAAAGACTAAATAAATCTCTTAAGATTGGCAATAATTATTTTTTTAGAGCCAAGAATGTCGCTACAAAAAGTCTTTTAAGAGCCAATGGATGCCTAAAAATAGGTTTGCTTAGAGCAGATCAGTGGTTTAAGGGTAAACAACTTGAATAAATAAAAAAATATTGCATGTATTTTGTTTATTTAGTTCCTGTTTATAATTATAATTTACAATTCATAATTTTAATTTATAATTATAACTTTAATTATTGCTGGCACCAGTAATTGACTATGTAGGTAGCTTTGAATGTTATATATTTGTTTTTTATTTAATAAAATAACCCTATAGTAATCAAGGAGGTTATTATAAGGTTCCAAATTCAGTATATGAAATTTAAGGAACCAAAACAAATAATACCAGTAACTTTAGACAAACAACACGAATAATGACAATAATTTAGGGAAAATGTTGGTTCATTCAATCTGTGTTTTTAAGCAACATTCCTGTTGCTTGTTAAGTCATTCAATCCATAAAGAAGACCATTTGACTTCATCTAGAATCAATCTTTTATAAAGAATTGAATGATTGACATAGAAACAAATTTTATCTTTATGACCTATAGAAACCCCATGAAGTAAAACACAGATATAACTGTATAACAGGGATTTTAAAGTTGAGCCGGACAAAGAGGTCAACATCTCTGATACAGGTCGCCGAAATCAGGATGCCTAGCAACCCTACTATCAATGGCAGGAAACATCTAAAATATAGAGGCTCAGGCTTCACACTCTCTACTGTTGCACTACGACTCATAAGGCAGAACACTATATTCTATATAAAGGAGTCAGCAAAAAAGGCCCAACTACATGGCCTACTTGCTAGGTGTTCTATCACCTCTCCCTAATTACTATCATTATCAATAACACTATCAGAAAACAGAGTGATTGGTCTTTACAGAGTTTGAAGCAGTCCTATTGGTTGCTCATAGTGTTTTCCGCCATTAAATTAATATTTTATAAGTGAGGGTAAGGAATAAAACACTTTATTAAAGTTCATGCCTTGATGTTTTGAGCTCATTAGGTCATAATCATAGTTCAAATAAAAAAAATTATTCACTGTAGGGGCTAAGTCATAATGAAGTGTTTCAATTCCATATGACACAAAACCCATAATAGTTATTTACGGGCTGTAAGACGAGGGAGGTAAACAAGTTAACTCCCGAGGCTTTGCTGAGGAAGATAACTAAAATTGACTCCAAAGGGCAAACCAAGGGAAATAATACGAGAGCTGAAATTCTTCGATCCCTGTCGTGTATTAAATTTTACCTACGACACATAGTAAAAATATAAATTAATTAAATACATATTATACTTACAAACCCTTAAAAAATGTATATTTTAACAAATTAACTTTCAAAACTGAACACAACATACAAATTTGTATAAACTTAGATAATGAAAGTAATTTAACCTGAAATATATTTCTTATTAATTTTTAAATTTTTAGATGTTGATGGGAACGAGAAGTTACAATTTGAAGGGTTGTTAAATGATTGTAGCAGAGTTTTTGTTTCCTTTGTAACATTATCTTTTTCTTTTTTCACATTCTTAAGAATTTGTTCTGTGACTTTAATTTTATTCTGCATAGAAGATCTATGTAGCCATCTGCCACTGCACTTGATCGCCATGCTCCATGTCTTTTTAAAGTTGTCATAGATGCACCTGCATTGGCAAGAAGGGGCTGATGTTCTACGCAGCCAATGTCAAGTGTATAATTTAGGATCAGGGAGATTTAAATATTCAGCCACTTTCATACCAACATGATAAAGTGTGTTTTTCCAACGGGTTGCATCATGCAATTGCCTTTAAAATATCTAAAAAAATCTGTTTGTGATTCTTTTTTAGGCCTCCAAGCCATATAATCTTCTTGTAAGATAAGTAATAAATATTATTTGATGGACTTTGATAGGAAACTGATGCGATAATTTAGTTTTTGTCTCCAATAAACTTATAATCACTATATCTTCTTTAACTTCTACATCATTGATATTGGTCTAGTAAGTTCATCGCAAAGACAAGCCCTGTAACTGCGATTATTAGAGCAACTTCTTCCATTAAAAATGTTTTGTCCGGAGCAGATTATATTTCTTGGAGTGTATCCTTCTGTCTTCCTTTATAAAAGGTTATAAGAGCCGTATATTGTTTAATGACAACATTTTCCTTTAGCATTATGTTGACTTTAACAAGAGTATAAAGGCCATGATGTTTTTTTTGGTTTTAGCCTGTTTGGTAAAATAAGCAAGAAGGACATTTTCAGAGATATTTGGCACTTTTTTTTCTCTACACCAGTTTTTAAACTTGATATAATTCAGTTCATACCTGTCTTTTAATTTTGACGTAGTAAATGTTTTCTAGAATTATTAGCTATTCTTTAATTTCAGGAGGAGTAGATGTCATCTACTCCTTCTCTAAGGAAAGCAAGTCGTCTAGGTTCCATACATCATCCATTTTTCAAACAAAGCAATTGTCACTCACGCAAACATATTTTAAACAAAGACAACTCTAAGTAACAACTCGCAATGATTCTTATACAATTCTTTGTTAAGTAAATTACAGGAATTATCAAAACAAGACATGAATTTCATACAAAAAAGCATTCACAAACTGGGAAACTACACAAATAACAGATGTTCACAACACTACCAACACAACAATCAAAAATACCTAAGACTATCAAGAAATATCCCGTAAAAATGTCAGTTAAGTGGTGTTATTTTACGTCCTAGGGAAGTAATATGTGTTTTACGTCCCTAGGGACGTAAACACTGACAACTACTAAAAGACTAGAAGAAGACTACTAATAATTTAGACAGATGATAGGTTTCTAAAACAATAATACTCTTAAAGACAAAACTCCTACGCTGGCTGGTGTATATCTACAGGTTTTGATCTTAATCTGTCTGGTGCTGACAGCTCCCTTAGCAGTATTAGAAAACTTCTTTTAATAACCTTTTCTTTGATGGTATTCTGCTGGCAGGTTTTTGGGTACATAACAAGCAGTGTCTTTCATTATACATGGCTCAAGTAGAACTAATAAAAGCTTGGCATGATTTTGTGAATGTGTCATCCATAAGACTCGACAATGTACATTCGAGGTTCTCAACCCTCCTTACCACATGACCATAACATTATAGGTCTAGTATCTACTCATATTGATAAGGCTGTAGCTATACGGCGACAGTTGTAGTTTTTCTTACGTGTATAAGACAATCAAACCATTCACGCTTTTCCTTCTTAACCGGTACAAAGTTAATTGTTGTTGTGAGAAACGGACCTCTGTATTGTAGATTCATCTTTATAGGTTTGACAAAATACATGTACACTTACCACATTTTGTGTCTGTGTCACATTTGTATAAACAAAACAAATTATTTGTAACTTAATACTTACCTTTATCACTCAAGTCATGTTTTATTATAAAATTAGGACATAACTGAACCATAAATATACCAGTAACAAAATAAAGTCCATTTTCAAATATTAACTACTCGTAAATTAATTAAATTGTATTATTCATAGCTATTTCTTTTTTGAAACAAAAGTTTATTTACCATTCATATCTACTTTTTATAATGAAAAGAGAGTAAAAGAAGCTTCAGAACACTCAGAACTTTATGTCCTTCGTCCTATAATTTAATCACTTTTATCACTCAAGTTATGTTTGTCCCGTCACAGATTTAACACAATATTAAAAGCAAGTTAATTTAACTTTCATTAATTGTAAATTATATTAAACCTTAAAAAACACTATAGAAAAATTGAAAATAAACACAAAAATATTTTAAGACACAGCAGATTGTTATCATCTACTTTAGCGCAAATGTACGTCTGGGATAATTAGTTTTCTAAGTTTTTTTAATTTAATTTATGAAAAACTAAATGATTATGTAAATGTATAAAATAATGGTTATAAATGTAAATTTTAAAAGAATCATATAAGTTTTAAAAAAAACTGAACGATTTAGAGTGCGTCAAGTATTGATGTAAGTTATAAATCGTTTTATATCATTCCAGTCAGCATATTAAGGCATCATAAATTGAGTCTTAACTACGCTGAAATGATAGATATATTCGTGATCCTTAAGTACCACAAACGACTATATATATATTATATATATATTATATATATATATTATATTATATATATATATATATATAATTTATTAATTTGCATATAACAAATTTAATTTATTCTTTACAATTAATTCTAATTTTATTACATTGTCATTTGAAGCTTACAATTTGACAGTTCTTTAAAATGAGAGGCATCTTTTTCTGTCATTGCAAGCATCATTAGATAGAGAGAGTTATTTGTCACGTTGTTAGTTTCTAAGTTAGCTTCTTATGTTTCACAGCAGCTGCGGATCTACAGGGCCAAGGGATGCCACAATTGCCCAGCCAAGGCAAACAAGACAACAGTCCAACCTTACATCATGTTACAAGGAAAGTACCCCGCACCTTTCAAGGCAGCTTATGTGATCTAGAGAGACGTGTACTCATTTAATGATGTTTTGAAGGCAGTGGATAGTAACCTTCAAACTCATTTTTTGCCCTTCAATGCCACTATCCTGACGCCAGTAAGCTGATTGGACATTTATGCAGAAATTCTATACGATATTGATGAGGATAGCCTCTTCTCTCGCCAGTTTACTGGATGGTAAATCTTTTTAAAATAAATACAGTGTTCAGTAATATTTTTCCATTTTTTTTTAACTTTTAATAATCAACACTTGAAATCTTAACAACCTATTATTAAACCTACATGGATAACATTGCTTACTCGTGTAACTTATGTCGTAGGAAAATTTAGGTTCGTTAAATTGTTTTATTGCTCATATTGAATTAGAACATGACAGTAATAAGGCTTTCAATCATATAAATGTCCAACCCAGGAATTTGTTATCGGTTCATCAGTCCCTTTGTGTTTCAAAGGCACTTAGTGCTTGCTACAATAACCATTCGATGGAAAGTGTTGACAGCGACTGCCCTCATCCGATGAATTATGTGTACCACACCCTTTGAGATAATANTTTCAAATCATATAAATGTCCAACCAGGATTGTTATCGGTCATTCCAGTCCCTCTTTGTTTTAAAAGGCACTTAAGTGCTTGCTACAATACCATTTCGATGGAAAGTGTTGCAGCGAACTGCCATCACCGAAATTATTGTACCAACACCCTATGAGAAATAATACTGCTTTGTCAGTGATGATGGCCATCTCATCTCTCGGGTCCTCACTAAGTCAGATGAAAGAAGCTGCCGCAACTTTGTGCTCTTCTATTTACAGTGATCCGTCACTGCCCAACACATTGTTGGCAAGTACTTGAATATTTTTCAACATTTATTATAATGGTTATCTTCCCCTGGTCGAGGATGTGTATGGTGCTAAATCGAGCCCACTCATGACTCGATTGACCAGAATGCAGACCAAAGTAAAAGCCCTTAGCGATCCTTTCGATTTCTTATTTCCCATTATTTGAGATTAAAGTACTTTAAAAGTACTTCCGCGTACATACCTCCCGTACATATTGTCATTGGTCGTCATTTGAAAAACGTGTTGATGAAGATGGTGTTGTTCGTGTTAACCCTGTCACGACAACTGCTCACACATACCTATGGCTTGTACATTGAAGCAACTGCTTGAGTCACAAGAACATTGCAGCTTTGCGGTCGAATGTCTCTAGTTTAATAGATTTTGAGTTATTAAAAGTTTCTGTGATTGCAAGGCATTTATGGAAGCAAAAGCTAAGTACATTTACTGACGATACGGGGTCAAAGAGGTTTTACCCTCTCATTGTATACTTCGATGATTTGAATGTTTAAACCCACTAGGTAGGCCACGCAGTTTCCCAAAAGTTGGGCCATATACTACACATGTCCTGCACTGCCCTCGTATCTACTTTCAAAGTTAGAATACATTAACGTGACTGCAATTTTCAAACTAAAGATCGGTACATTGTGGTAATCGTTCTGTCCTGTCTCCCATTATAACCGAGTTGCCAACTGGATCTAGAGGCATTGAAATAGTCACTCGGTGAGAAATGCACTATTCATTTCATGTTGATTGCAATTGTCGGTGATAACTTGGGGCTTCATTCCATGCTAGGTTATGTAGAAGTATTCTCTGCTAACCCAATGTTGTCGATTTTGTGTGGCTCAAAATCACAACTCAAGCCATGGTGAAAGGAGAGCAATTGCTTCCGCAGGGAGAGTGATTATACTCAAGAGGCCACCATGAGGATTGTCAGATGACACTTTGTTAAGAGTACTGTGAATGGATGAAAGTCCCAAGTTTCCACTGTTACAAAATTATACTGTCGATGCATGCATTGACTTATTTAGAGGTGTGTGTAGATATTGAAATGAGCCAAATTGTTGGCCATTTCATTTCAGTAAAAATTGTTCACACTCAAACTCTTCAACAACCGATTACATTTTTTAACTTTGGGTTGATAGTGACCGAGCCCCCCCTGCTATTAAGTTACAACACCTGAAGAAGGGGGCAATTATCATGTCAGCCTCTGAAAATGTATGCCTTTGTTAAATATTTTACTTTAATAATCGGTGACTTGATTCCGAGAATGACAATGTCTGGTTTTTTACTTAACTTTGAGAAGTAGTCATGTTTGTTTGTCTGACTCGTTTTGTCCTGGTAGCTCAAATTATTTAAAGGATTATCAGGTCCCACCACTCTCAATTATTTAGACCTATTCAAAACTCCTCTTAAAACCCAACACCATCTCCTAATTCATTACCCCAAATTATTGAACTTATGGGCCCCTTCAAACAAATCTGGAGTATGCGATTTGAAGGGAAGCACAAGCAGTTTAAAGAGATTACGTAACTGCTATATCAAATCGCAGAAATGTACTCTTTAGCTTAGCTAATAAATGCCAATTGCAACAGGTTCATAAAATAACATGTAGCTTGGGATAAATAATCCTGGCACTTTACAATTAGGTCCATCCAAAAATGATTTAAAATCAAGTGAAATACCCACCAACATTGATGTAGTCTTCAAAGCCCCATAAAAAGTTATTCATGGGCTGAAATGAAAGGTACAAGATTTAAAAATTGGGCAACAATTATTGTGGTTACATTGAGGGTGAACCAACAATTTTCCAAAATATGCCATCACTGTTACTATTGATGAACGTATTTGCTTCATAGTGAAAAAGTACAAGAATATTTGCTTCTACATCATTTTGACGCATATGAAGTCACTTGTGAGAATATAGTTGCAATACGTTCTGACCAGTGATTCCAATGTCGCCCTGTTAATGTTACCATGCCAATGATGGTACTACTACATAACCTCAGCATAAAGTTTTTTATTACTTTATATCAAAAAAATATTTAATCATTTTAATTAAATATTTTGTAGAACTAAAAACCTTCATTGAAACTAAAACAAGACATTCAACTTCATTGAATGTCTTAGTAAATATTAATGTATATTCTGTATATGTAACATATAATTATGTATTTTGTTTTACAATAATTGTGACATTTACTTATGTATCTTAAAATACTCTTTTTAAAGAACTTAAAAAAGAAATTGAGATGAATTGAAAAATAAATAGTTAATTGGTGAAAGAGGATAGTTCCCTATCCTCTTTCACCAATTCAACTTCATTGGAATGTCTTTGTAAAATTAATGAATATTCTGTAATGTAACAAATAATTATGTATATATATATTGTTGTATAATAATTGTGACATCTACTAATGTATTTTTAACATTAATAAAATTATTTATTATATTATTAATTATAGTTCTTTTTAAAATATCCTCTTTTCCTCATTCCAATTTCTCTATATACACTGCTTCGCTTTTCTCAGGGTCCTTTGTAAATACTGTACAGTTCTTATTGGTTTCAACTATTGGGTATACCAATATGAATGAAAAGAGTATATGGAAGGGCTCCTGAGAAACAGGAAGCAATGCCAAATGGAGACAGCTTTCCGGGCTGTATCATCCAATTTGGAGTAGAAGTAATCCCTAATTGAGAGTACACCAAAACCAAGAAGGATCAATAGAGCCCTAATCAAGGGCTTATACAAACCTAGTCTGGGGTAGAACGACTAGCCGTAGGGGTTACAGTACAGAGTACGCTCACGCCTAGCAAGGGTTGATCCACAAGAGCCAGAATCAGGCCGACACTAGTTGTAATTTAAATTGAAACCTATGAAAGTAAAGCCGCAGCACTAGGGCAGGTTCATTCATACCCTTCTAGTAGAGTATGTTTACCCTTTAAGGGTACTCAATACCTGAGTAAGGGTAATTTCAACCTTAGCAAGGTCACTCAAAGCTTAGAAGTGTGTATGTGTTACCCTGTAGGGGTTCACATAACTAGAGTAAGAGTAATATCACTCGATGTTACACCACACTTAACCTAGCAAGTGTTAGTTAAACTCGCAATGAGCTTATGCGAAGTATATATACTAACTCTATTGTGTTACACTCAATGGGGCTAGAGTAACATCAACTCTAATGAACAGTTTCAATCCCACTGCTGGTATTTACGACACTCCTTCGTGTTGCAACAATCCTTCTATCTGTATAATGTTACTCTAAGTAAGTGTTATGCCAACGGCCACTAGGTAATAGGACTTACAATGTGCGATTAAGTACAGGGAACACTAGCAGTAAGTCCCTGTTGACTCTTATAAGAGCAATTGTAACACTAATTAGGCGTAATAGTCACATTAAAGAGCTACTCAAGTACAATTAACACTAGCTGTAATGCCCATTAAACACTTACTGGAGTATATTTAACACTAACAGGTGTTGTTACCTGCCTTATTTGGGCTTATAGTCCGTTTAACACTAATTTTGGGGTCTGAGGTTGAGATAACACGCGCGCCTTAAGTGTTACGGTAATTCCTTAACGCTAGGGTAAGTCATAAATAGGGTTATAAGAACACTTCCTAGGATTAAAATTAGGGTAATTTGAATTTAAAGGCAAATTTTTACACTATTAGAGTTGTCACCTTAGGGTTGAGCCTTCGGGTTGCGCTAACCCTACACTAATAGGTTTGTCCCCACACTAACAGTGTTAACGCAACACGGCAAAATATTAACACTAGCTTTTCTTCGCTTAACACTATTAGTGTTATTCATATATTAACACATGAAGCGTGTAGCACCAAAACGTTAACGCGTTACTTTTACACTAGATTTTTCTCCGTGCAGTATATTGTATTGCTCAAATATTTACCTTCGAGGTCTTTCAAAAATTAGTTATAAATAAAATATGAATTAATCATTTCTAAGAATGGAAATTGAGTTAACTATTGTCCAATAAGTTATCTTTAATTTCGTTCTTTCTATAAAATTTAAATTGTATTATAATGTTCAGAAAAACTAAAAGGTTTCAGTGGACTATTTGAACCCCATTATGGAGCACCAGTAGTCCGCGGAAAAGCGTACTTGTTAATAAGTTTTCTTCTTGTATTGAAGTTATCCCAAGACTATACCTTAAAAATTTGATGTATAAGTTATTACAAATTT
>JACMZG010001911.1:2853064-2947779 GCA_018340805.1 Microvelia longipes | reverse complement strand
TCTTTACGTTGTCCTTCAATCTTTTCCTCGCCTCATATATCTTGTACTCACTTCTTAATTGTGAAAAAATAAATCAAAATTTACTTTTATTTATAGTATAACACACGGTAATAAATCAGTTGACAGCATGGAAAATAATGCATGGGAGCAAATGGAGGTTAGTCTTGGATGTTAAACTACACCCACATTGATATCACTCCAACCTCATTGGTACCTCAATACTATTTTCCCAAGCTGTCAACTGATAATAACTTGTGCCATACTATAGTTAAAGCAGTTACAGTCTTCTATCTTACCAATATAGATTTATGTAAGGAGCCTTTAATTAAAGACTAAATAAATCTCTTAAGATTGGCAATAATTATTTTTTTAGAGCCAAGAATGTCGCTACAAAAAGTCTTTTAAGAGCCAATGGATGCCTAAAAATAGGTTTGCTTAGAGCAGATCAGTGGTTTAAGGGTAAACAACTTGAATAAATAAAAAATATTGCATGTATTTGTTTATTTAGTTCCTGTTTTATAATTAATTTACAATTCATAATTTTAATTTATAATTTATAACTTTAATTATTGCTGGCACCAGTAATTGACTATGTAGGTAGCTTTGAATGTTATATATTTGTTTTTTATTTAATAAAATAACCCTATAGTAATCAAGGAGGTTATTATAAGGTTCCAAATTCAGTATATGAAATTTAAGGAACCAAAACAAATAATACCAGTAACTTTAGACAAAACAAACACGAGATAATGACAATAATTTTAGGGAAAATGTTGGTTCATTCAATCTGTGTTTTTAAGCAAACATTCCTGTTGCTTGCTAAGTCATTCAATCCATAAAGAAGACCATTTGACCTCTTCTAGAATCAATCTTTTATAAAGAATTGAATGATTGACATAGAAACAAATTTTATCTTTATGACCTAGAAACCCATGAGTAAAACACAGATATAACTGTATAACAGGGATTTTTAAAGTTGAGCCGGACAAGAGGTCAACATCTCTGATACAGGTCGCCGAAATCAGGATGCCTAGCAACCCTACTATCAATGGCAGGAAAACATCTAAATATAGAGGCTCAGGCTTCACACTCTCTACTGTTGCACTACGACTCATAAGGCAGAACACTATATTCTATATAAAGGAGTCAGCAAAAAAGGCCCAACTACATGGCCTACTTGCTAGGTGTTCTATCACCTCTCCCTAATTACTATCATTATCAATAACACTATCAGAAAACAGAGTGATTGGTCTTTACAGAGTTTGAAGCAGTCCTATTGGTGCTCATAGGTGTTTTCCGCCATTAAATTAATATTTATAAGTGAGGGTAAGGAATAAAAACACTTTATTAAAAGTTCATGCCTTGATGTTTTGAGCTCATTAGGTCATAATCATAGTTCAAATAAAAAAAATTATTCACTGTAGGAGGCTAAGTCATAATGAAGTGTTTCAATTCCATATGACACAAAACCCATAATAGTTATTTACGGGCTGTAAGACAGAGGGAGGTAAACAAGTTAACTCCCGAGGCTTTGCTGAGGAAGATAACTAAAATTGACTCCAAAGGGCAAAACCAAGGGAAATAATACGAGAGCTGAAATTCTTCGATCCCTGTCGTGTATTAAATTTTACCTACGACACACTAGTAAAAATATAAATTAATTAAATACATATTATACTTACAACCCCTTAAAAAAAAATATATTTTAACAAAATTAACTTTCAAAAACTGAAACACAACATACAAATTTGTATAAACTTAGATAATGAAAGTAATTTAACCTGAAATATATTTCTTATTAATTTTTAAATTTTTTAGATGTTGATGGGAACGAGAAGTTACAATTTGAAGGGTTGTTAATAATGATTGTAGCAGAGTTTTGTTTCCTTGTAAACATTCTCTTTTTCTTTTTTCACATTCTTAAGAATTTGTTCTGTGACTTTAATTTTATTCTGCATAGAAGACTCTATGTAGCCATCTGCCACTGCACTTGATCGCCATGCTCCATGTCTTTTTAAAGTTGTCATAGATGCACCTGCATTGGCAAGAAGGGTCGCTGACGTTCTACGCAGCCAATGTCAAGTGTATAATTTAGGATCAGGGAGATTTAAATATTCAGCCACTTTCATACCAACATGATAAAGGTTTTTCCAACGGGTTGCATCATGCAATTGCCTTTAAAATATCTAAAAAAAATCTGTTTGTGATCTCTTTTTTAGGCCTCCAAGCCATATAATCTTCTTATGTAAGATAAGTAATAAATATTATTTGATGGACTTATGATAGGAAACTGATGCGATAATTTAGTTTTTGTCTCCAATAAACTTATAATCACTATATCTTCTTTAACTTCTACATCATTGATATTGAGTCTAGTAAGTTCATCGCAAAGACAAGCCCCTGTAACTGCGATTATTAGAGCAACTTCTTCCATTAAAAATGTTTTGTCCGGAGCAGATTATATTTCTTGGGAGTGTATCCTTCTGTCTTCCTTTATAAAAAGGTTATAAGAGCCGTATATTGTTTAATGACAACATTTTCCTTTAGCATTAATGTTGACTTTAACAAGAGTATAAAGGCCATGATGTTTTTTTTGGTTTTAGCCTGTTTGGTAAAATAAGCAAGAAGGACATTTTCAGAGATATTTGGCACTTTTTTTTCTCTACACCAGTTTTTAAACTTGATATAATTCAGTTCATACCTGTCTTTTAATTTTGACGTAGTAAATTGTTTCTAGAATTATTAGCTAATTCTTTAATTTCAGGAGGAGTAGATGTCATCTACTCCTTCTCTAAGGAAAGCAAGTCGTCTAGGTTCCATACATCATCCATTTTTCAAACAAAGCAATTGTCACTCACGCAAACATATTTTAAACAAAGAACAACTCTAAGTAACAACTCGCAATGATTCTTATACAATTCTTTGTTAAGTAAATTACAGGAATTATCAAAACAAGACATGAATTTCATACAAAAAAAGCATTCACAAACTGGGAAACCTACACAAATAACAGATGTTCACAACACTACCAACACAACAATCAAAAAATACCTAAGACTATAAGAAATATCCCCGTAAAAATGTCAGTTAAGTTGGTGTTATTTTTACGTCCCTAGGAAGTAAATATGTGTTTTACGTCCCTAGGACGTAAAACACTAGACAACTACTAAAAGAACTAGAAGAAGACTACTAATAAATTTACAGACAGATGATAGGTTTCCTAAAACAATAATACTCTTAAAGACAAACACTCCTACGCTGGCTGGTGTATATCTACAGGTTTTGATCTTAATCGTGTCTGGTGCTGACAGCTCCCTTAGCAGTATTAGAAAACTTCTTTTAATAACCTTTTCTTTGATGGTATTCTGCTGGCAGGTTTTGGGTACATAACAAGCAGTGTCTTTCATTAACATGGCTCAAGTAGAACTAATAAAAGCTTGGCATGATTTTGTTGAATGTGTCATCCATAAGACTCGACAATGTACATTCGAGGTTCTCAACCCTCCTTACCACATGACCATAACATTATAGGTCTAGTATCTACTCATATTGATAAGGCTGTAGCTATACGGCGACAGTTGTAGTTTTCTTACGTGGTATAAGACAATCAAACCATTCACGCTTTTCCTTCTTAACGGTACAAAGTTAATTGTTGTTGTGAGAAACGGACCTCTGTATTGTAGATTCATCTTTATAGGTTTGACAAAATACATGTACACTTACCACATTTTTGTGTCTGTGTCACATTTGTATAAAATGTGACAAAAAAGTTACAAATTATTTGTAACTTAAGTCACAAATCACTTAAGTCCTTTATCACTCAAGTCATGTTTTATTATAAAATTAGGACATAACTGAACCATAAATATACACAGTAACAAAATAAAGTCTATTTTCAAATATTAACTACTCGTAAATTAATTTAAATTGATATTATTCATAGCTATTTCTTTTTTGAAACAAAAGTTTATTTACCATTCATATCTACTTTTATAAATGAAAAGAGAGTAAAAGAAGCTTCCAGAACACTCAGAACTTTATGTCCTTCGTCCTATAATTTAATCACTTTTTATCACTCAAGTTATGTTTTGTCCCGTCACAGAATTTAACACAATATTAAAAGCAAGTTAATTTAACTTTCATTAATTGTAAATTATATTAAACCTTAAAAAACACTATAGAAAAATTGAAAATAAACACAAAAATATTTAAGAAACAGCAGATTGTTATCATCTTACTTTAGCGCAAATGTACGTCTGGATAATTAGTTTTCTAAGTTTTTTTTAATTTAATTTATGAAAAACTAAATGATTATGTAAATGTATAAAATAAATGGTTATAAATGTAAATTTTAAAAGAATCATATAAGTTTTAAAAAAAAACTGAACGATTTAGAAGTGCGTCAAGTAGATTGATGTAAGTTATAAATCGTTTTATATCATTCCAGTCAGCCATATTAAGGCATCATAAAATTGACGTCTTAACTACGCCTGAAACTGATAGTATATATCGTGATGCCTTAAGTACCACAAAACGAATATATATATATATATATATATATATATATATATATATATATATATATTATTATATATTATATATATATATATTATATATATATATATATATATATATATATATATATATTATAATTTGCATATAACAAATTAATTAAATTCTTTACAATTAATTTCTAATTTATTATTACATGTCATTTGAAGCTTACAATTTGACAGTTCTTTAAAATGAGAGGCAATATTTCTGTCATTGCAAGGCACTATTAGCAATATGAGAGATTATGTCACGGTTGTTAGTTCTAATGTTAGCTTCTTTATGTTTCACAGACAGCTGCGGATCTACAGGCAAAAAGGGATGCCACAATTGCCCATGCCAAGGCAAACAAGACAACAGTCCAACCTTACATCATTGTACAAGGAAAGTACCCCGCACCTTTCAAGGCAGCTTATGTGATCATAGACGAGACGTTGTACTCATTTAATGATGTTTGAAGCAGTGGATAACCTTCAAATCATTTTTTGCCCTTCAATGCCACTATCCTGACGCCAGTAAGCTGATTTGGACATTTATGCAGAAATATCTATACGATATTGATGAGGATAGCCTCTTCTCTCCGCCAGTTACTGGGGATGGTAAATCTTTTTTAAAATACCAGTGTTCAGTAATATTTTTCCATTTTTTTTAACTTTTAATAACTCAACACTTGAAATCTTAACAACCTATTTATTAAACCTACATGGATAACATTGCTTACTCGTGTAACTTATGTCGTAGGAAAATTAGGTCGTTAAATTGTTTTATTGCTCATTTGAAATTAGAACATGACAGTAATAAAGGCTTTCAATCATATAAATGTCCAACCCAGGATTGTTATCGGTCATTCCAGTCCCTCTTTGTTTCAAAAGGCACTTAAGTGCTTGCTACAATAACCATTCGATGGAAAGTGTTGACAGCGAACTGCCATCAACCGAATTATTGTACCAACACCCTTTGAGAATAATACTGCTTTTGTCAGTGATGATGGCCCAATCTCATCTCTCGGGTCCTCACTAAGTCAGATGAAAGAAGCTGCCGCAACTTTGTGCTCTTCTATTTACAGTGATCCGTCACTGCCAACAACATTGTTGGCAAAGTACTTGAATATTTTTCAACATTTATTACTAATGGTTATCTTCCCTGGTCGAGGATGTGTATGGTGCTAAATCGAAGCCCACTCATGACTCGATTGACCCAGAAATGCAGACCAAAGTAAAAGCCCTTAGCGATCCTTTCGATTTCTTATCTTCCATTATTTGAGACTAAAGTACTTTAAAAGTTACTTCCGCGTACATACCTCCCGTAACTATGTCATTGGTCGGTCATTTGAAAAAACGTGTTGATGAAGATGGTGTTGTTCGTGAACCCTGTCACGACAACTGCTCAACACATACCTATGGCTCGTACATTGAAGCAACTGCTTGAGTCACAAGGAACATTGCAGGCTTTGCGGTCGAATGTCTCTAGTTTAATAGATTTTGAGTTATTAAAAGTTTCTGTGATGCAAGGGCATTTTGGAAGCAAAAGCTAAGTACATTTACTGAACGATACGGGGTCAAAGAGGTTTACCCTCTCATTGTATACTTCGATGACTTTGAATGTTTAAACCCACTAGGTAGCCACGCAGGTTTCCAAAAGTTGGGAGCCATATACTACACATGTCCTGCACTGCCCTCGTATCTACTTTCAAAGTTAGAATACATTAACGTGACTGCAATTTTCAGAACTAAAGATCGGTACACTTGTGGTAATCGTTCTGTCCTGTCTCCCATTATAACCGAGTTGCAACAACTGGAATCTAGAGGCATTGAAATAGTCACATCCGGTGAGAAATGCACTATTCATTTCATGTTGATTGCAATTGTCGGTGATAACTTGGGGCTTCATTCCATGCTAGGTTATGTAGAAGTTTCTCTGCTAACCAATGTTGTCGATTTGTGTGGCCTCAAAATCACAATCTCAAGCCATGGTTGAAGGGATGAGCAATTGCTCCGCAGGGAGAGTGATTATACTCAAGAGGCCACCAGTGAGGAATTGTCAGATGACAACTTTGTTAAAGAGTACTGTGAATGGAATGAAGTCCCAAGTTTCCACTGTTACACAAATTATACTGTCGATGCCATGCATGACTTATTAGAGGGTGTGTGTAGATATGAAATGAGCCAAATTGTTGGCCATTTCATTTCAGTCAAATTGTTCACACTCAAAACTCTCAACAACCGATTACATTTTTTCAACTTTGGGGTTGATAGTGACCGAGCCCCCCTGCTATTAAGTTACAACACCTGAAGAAGGGGCAATTATCATGTCAGCCTCTGAAATGTATGCCTTTGTTAAATATTTTACTTTAATAATCGGTGACTTGATTCCCGAGAATGACAATGTCTGGCTTTTTACTTAACTTTGAGGAAGCTAGTCATGTTTGTTCTGTCTGACTCGTTTGTCCTGGTAGCTCAAATATTTAAAGGATCTAATCAGGTCCCACCACTCTCAATATTTAGACCTATTCAAAACTCCTCTTAAACCCAAACACCATCTCCTAATTCATTACCCCAACATTATTGAACTTATGGCCCCTTCAAACAAATCTGGAGTATGCGATTTGAAGGGAAGCACAAGCAGTTAAAGAGATACGTAACTGCTATATCAAATCGCAGAAATGTACCTCTTAGCTTAGCTAATAAATGCCAATTGCAACAGGTTCATAAAATAACATGTAGCTATGGATAAATAATCCTGGCACTTTACAATTAGGTCCATCCAAAAATGATTTAAAATCAAGTGAAATACCCACCAACATTGATGTAGTCCTTCAAAGCCCCATAAAAAGTTATTTCATGGGCTGAAATGAAAGGTACAAGATTTAAAATTGGGCAACCAATTATTGTTGGTTACATTGAGGGTGAACCACAATTTTCCAAAATATGCCATATCACTGTTACTATTGATGAACGTATTTGCTTCATAGTGAAAAAGTACAAGAATATTTGCTTCTACAGTCATTTTGACGCATATGAAGTCACTTGTGAAGATAATAGTTGCACATACGTTCTGACCAGTGATCCCAATGTCGCCCTGTTAATGTTACCCATGCCAATGATGGTAACTACTACATAACCTCAGCATAAAGTTTTTATTACTTTATATCAACAAAATATTTAATCATTTTAATTAAATATTTTGTAGAACTAAAACCTTCATTGAAACTAAAACAAAGACATTCAACTTCATTGAATGTCTTAGTAAATATTAATGTATATTCTGTATATGTAACATATAATTATGTATTTTGTTTTACAATAATTGTGACATTTACTTATGTATCTTAAAATACTCTTTTTAAAGAACTTAAAAAAGAAATTGAGATGAATTGAAAAATAAATAGTTAAATTGGTGAAAGAGGATAGTTCCCTATCCTCTTTCACCAATTCAACTTCATTGAATGTCTTTGTAAATATTAATGAATATTCTGTATGTAACAAATAATTATGTATATATGTATATTGTTGTATAATAATTGTGACATCTACTAATGTATTTTTAACATTAATAAAATTATTTATTATATTATTAATTATAGTTCTTTTTAAAATATCCTCTTTCTCCTCATTCCAATTTCTCTATATACACTGCTTCGCTTTTCTCAGGGTCCTTTGTAAAATACTGTACAGTTCTTATTGGTTTCACTATTGGTATACCAATATGAATGAAAAGAGTATATGGAAGGGCTCCTGAGAAACAGGAAGCAATGCCAAATGGAGACAGCTTTTCCGGGCTGTATCAATCCAATTTGGGAGTAGAAGTAATCCCTAATTGGAGAGTACAACCAAAACCAAGAAGGATCAATAGAGCCCTAATCAAGGGCTTATACAAACCTAGTCTGGGGTAAGAACGACTAGCCGTAGGGTTACAGTACAGAGTACGCTCACGCCTAGCAAGGGTTGATCCACAGAGCCAGGATCAGGCCGACACTAGTTGTAATTTAAATTGAAACCTATGAAAGGTAAAGCCAGCACTAGGCAGGGTCATTCATACCCTTCTAGTAGAGTATGTGTTACCCTTTAAGGGTACTCAATACCCTGAGTAAGGGTAATTTCAACCTTAGGCAAGGTCACTCAAAGCTTAGAAGTAGTGTATGTGTTACCCTGTAGGGGTTCACATAACTAGAGTAAGAGTAATATCAACTCGATGTTACACCACACTTAAACCTAGCAAGTGTTAGTTAAACTCGCAATGAGCTTATGCGAAGTATTATACTAACTCTATTAGTGTTACACTCAATGGGGCTAGAGTAACATCAACTCTAATGAACAGTTTCAATGGACCCCACTGCTGGTATTTACGACACTCCTTCGTGTTGCAACAATCCTTCTATCTGTATAATGTTACTCTAAGTAAGTGTTATGCCAACGCCACTAGGCTTAATAGGCACTACAAATGTGCGATTAAAGTACAGGGAACACTAGCAGTAAGTCCCTGTTGACTCTTATAAGAGCAATTGTAACACTAAATTAGGCGTAATAGTCACATTAAAGAGCTACTCAAGTACAATTAACACTAGCTGTAATGCCCATTAAACACTTACTGGAGTATATTTAACACTAACAGGTGTTGTTACCTGCCTTATTTGGGCTTATAGTCCGTTTAACACTAATTTTGGGGTCTGAGGTTGAGATAACACGCGCGCCTTAAGTGTTACGGTAATCCTTAACGCTAGGGTAAGTCATAAATAGGGTTATAAGAACACTTCCTAGGATTAAAAATTAGGGTAAATTTGAATTTAAAGGCAAATTTTTAACACTATTAGAGTTGTCAGCCTTAGGGTTGAGCCTTCGGGTTGCGCTAACCCCTACACTAATAGGTTTGTCCCCACACTAACAGTGTTAACGCAACACGGCAAAATATTAACACTAGCTTTTCTTCGCTTAACACTATTAGTGTTATTCATATATTAACACATGAAGCGTGTAGCACCAAAACGTTAACGCGTTACTTTTACACTAGATTTTTCTCCGTGTAGAATGATGGAGGCGACCGCCTGCTCTCAAAATATTTTGACTTTATAAAAAGACTGACAATTATCTAAATTGAATACCATGAGGTTGTCCCTTTTGGAGAGCCTTATGACTGGAACCAAAGGATTCAAACTGAATGATGCGAATGAGATATAGTTCAGCTAGGTTTAGCTCCTTAGACCGTTTCCTTTTTTGTCTAAGAGCACAAAATTTGAGCATATTGGCAACAATTTAGAGAGCTTTGCTCCATGACGAAAATTGATGATGAAATTAAGGAGTAGGAACTCCTATCACTTTGACAGACGACTTTAAGTCTGGAATTTCAAGATCGGTGTTATTTATAATATTAGGCTTTGAGTTAAAAGTTAATAGTAAAAATTCATGGCCCTTCCACCTAAGGTCAAGGAATGGCAGAGCCGAAGGTAAACCCCCACGTGAAGGCAGATCAGCTGGATTGAGATTAAGATCAGCTGGGCGAGGTTAAGATCAAGAATATTCTGAATACGATTCGCAAAATAGGTTTTCTGAGAATGGGGCGGGGTCTTTATCCATTCGAAGATTATGGAAGAATTAGACCAAACACGAATGGAGTTGATGGTAACCTAAATCTTAAAGAAGATAGGACAGGAGTGACATGCAGCGTTCAGCTCTAGATACCAAGACTAGAGCTGAACGTTGCTCAGCTCTGGCTTTGCCACCTTTAAAGGACTAACCCTAGACTTTGATATAATCAAATTAATAACCACTATTCCAGAAGACGTCTCTATACGAACGTAGACAACGCTTCTCTTACCGTCAGGCACCGTAGTACCTGCTCGGACTAATAATCATAATAATAATAATAATAAATCTTTATTTCCATCATATTTAATACATACAGTACAAAAATGAGAAGACAAAAAAAAATTATAATATTTACTTAATAATTATGTAAGAAGAAACATATGATGCACCCCGAAAAAAAGCTAAGCTTGAGGATGGGGGTGGCTCATTTATTATGAATAAATATAATAGAATTATATTTATTCTTACTTGCGGTAGAGACAAGTATTATCAGTGATTTTTTTTCATTTTGAAAGTAGAATATTTTTGGGTATTAGTTTATATTATTCATGATTAATATAAATAAAAAAGGTGCAGTAACATTTTTTTTTATTTTTTTTTAACTTTTTTGTTTTATGTTATTAATTATTTGAAAACAATAGTAGATTATTTTTCTAGGCGGTAAAGAGACGTTTAACTGTGGCAAAAAATCGTTTATTGATGGGGGAATAATAAATAGTAACAATAAATAATTTATAAAGCAATACAATCACTTTACCTCCCCTGTTAGATATACTATTTTTTTGCAAATTTAAAAAATGAGCTTATGTCGTGGGGTCTTATGTTATAAAGCATAAACCGGAACCTTAAGCAAGAAATGGGCAGTTAAGCACGAAAACACTCATTCCAAAGAAAATTCGCCCAACGTTTGGACCACCGAGCCAGAATTTTTTGTTCTTAATGGGGTCACTATTACTACTTACACACAGCGTATTTGACAGGTGATCGTATTCCATATGCATTTTATACGATCCGGTTCTTGCACCGTGTTTGTTTAGTCGATGGAATGAGATGACGTCATAACTGATCCCGTTAAAAAATGGTGTCTTTTGTTGTGAATGTTCAGTTAGGTTAGTAGGAAGTTTCAAGCGAAAAATGTATTTAATTAAGTTGTGACTCCTTTGCATAATTATAAAGTTACACTTAACAAAATAAATTATATTTGAAAAGTTATTTGATGAAAAACGATGATATTCGATAATTCTGTTGAGGAAGTTATCCGTTAAATACGATCGCCTCCCCTAGTTCAGACAGCATATTGATCTAGATTCCATCTCCCTAGTACTATCGTATCCGACTGGATTCCCTTCGCAAGGTTCTTACAGCGTATTTAACTAGCGTACTTAGCGGATTTAGAAAACTGTGTGAACGTACTACTTATACGTACGATTTGCTGTATGGCAGATCGACTTGGTGCCTCCATTATTTAAGATCTGTGGGATCATAACACAAAATCATTAAATAAATTATTATTATGATTATATCATTGATTGGGTCTTGGGGTAAACGTAAACTGGTTAAAACATTTTTTTATCAATAGGGTTTTTATTTTTATTAGATAAGTGACCCAGGTTTAATTTTGTCTCTCACTGCAGTTATATGATAGTTACGTAGTTCCTTATTAACCTATCCCAATGTCAAGTTTCCTGTTCTTCTACGTTTCAAAAAGATTAACTTATGTTGTCTGTTACAGTGAGAATGTTATTAAAACACTGTACCTAAGGAATTGTGTAAACACATCATCTGATTTCTCTTTCCTAAGGCTTCCGAGACTCAACAGTATTACGTTATAAACCCTGTAGGAAAGAAACCCTAGGAAAATTTTCCCCAAACCAAATGTGATTATGTGTTCACAGTCAGAAATCGTATTAGAATAAGGTATTTTTGATTACGTTTGATTTGACTTCCTGCTATGTTGTTATTTTTATTTCATAGACTTCATGAATGATTCAACACTGACATAAATTCTTATTCATTATGTTTGTATTTTACTTCTTTTTCAAGTAATTAGTTAAATAGCAGTATATATATATATATATATATATATATATATATATATATATATATATATATATATATATATATAATATTATTATATATATATATTATATTATGATATTAATATTATATAGAGAAAGTTTATATACGTCGGACGATTTGAACGAGCCATAAAAGTAAACATATATATATCTAAACTATCTGTTGAAGATGTTTATAGGGTTCACTGATTCTGGGAACATCGTACCTTTTGTGATTCCGGTTGATGAAAAGCATTTCTAGAATTTTCCTCTTTATTGTGCTTTTTTCCGTGCGTAAAACTTTTACTTCACCAGGTTCTAAGTTCGCTTTATGTTTAAGATCAGTGCAATGTCATGCCATAAAGCTTTATTGGGATTTATAGCGTCAATAACGTTCTTAGAACTATTTTTGCGGGTGGCGTATGAGGTGGATGTTTCGCCAATTTAAACCTTATATCAATTCCGGCAGACGATTTGGTATATGATATTAGATCTCTTAGAAACCTGTGTTTGGTCCTTAGTCCTCGTAAAAAAGGTTACCCACTTTCCTGATTGAGTACCTTGTGTAAGCCGTATTAGGTGTTGAGCCTCATATACAGAGGAGCCCTATATTGTGGGGGCTCTTGAAGAACCCCCACAAGCTTCACGGTTAGACATTTAATGTAAGGTAATTTGGCGAAGAGCAAGGTTATCACCATTGACATGGCGCAGGAAGGAATCGATTGTTCTAGTTGGGACCCGTTTTTGTTAAAAGCTGCCCTGATTCCTTTTCTGCCCTCAACTAAATATTCTGGAATGCTCATACTATGAACTCTCTTGACAAAATTTCTTGCTACATTAATTTCATAGATGGAGGGTGTTGAGAGACATAATGGAGGATTCTCCCAGAGTATGTTGGCTTTTTATACCATATGGTGGATAATGTACCATCCTCATTTTCAATTATTAGTATGTCGAGAAAAGGTAGAAAGTTTTCATTAGGTAACTCGATAGTGAACTTGATTCTCTCATGGTAGCTATTAAAAGTATCTAGGTCTTCATCCATAAGATGTATAGGTAGGCAGAGGATCATGTCATCCATGTATATCTTCCATAGTCTAACTTAAAGTTGTAAGGAGTTAAAACAAGATGTTATTCTCCATTAGCAGACTTTGTAATCTTTTAGACATAAGACATCCATAGATTTGTTTGCAAAAATCTCCTTGCTATCTCAATAGGCACATTAGTCAATAATAAAACAACATCAGAGGATAAAAGTGTTTCGTTAGAATGTTTTCGTTCGAACATCTATATCCTTTAGCACAAATATTTTCCTCCATTAAAGAAGAAAGGGGGATATCCTGTCCTCAATAATCATGTACGACGTCTTAAGAGGCATTAGCCTTGTGACCATTTATCTTTGTAAACTAATCTTGAAGTGTTTTTAAAACCTCAAGATTGGTTTTTACATGGTTGTTTATCTGTATGGTTGCTATCATTGTAGCTCCTAGTCTGTTTATGCTACAAATTTTAAACTTGGTAAAAATTAAATTTTAGGTCTAGTTATTTTTTTTATTTTTTTTAAGAGTGAATGCTCCAGTAGTTACCACCACTACATGTGCTCTGCGCAATAAGTTTGATGTTAGCATGGCAAAACTACTTAAGAACATCGCTGTATTGAGGTAATCTTTATTAAATATAAAACAACTTACAATATTTAGTAATCACTTTAATTTACATCTAATTTTAAAATAATGCCAACAACATGAAACCTCTATTTATATCTTTATCTTAAAGTTTGACTTCTTAAGTAATTTGTTCTTGTGGATAGGACCGCATCCAGGAGGCCCACCTTCTGAGTGTACTTATCTAATCTTGATGCTCGTAATAGATACTGAACCTGTAGCTATCCTGGACACGGTCCTTTGTGTGTATGGACTGTGTGAAACATTTTGTGTATTGCTGAGGAACGGGGTAAATAAAATGTGACTATATACTATTTTTTTGGGTCTAGTTGTGGTGTCATCAAAATTTTATAAAATGCTGAAAAATTCAATCAATGTGAAATTTTGTACACATTTAGTCATGCATAAGGCCAACAAATAAGCCAAGTTTCATCTCATTATCGGCGTTAGTTTAGGTTTTACCGAAAAACATGTATATGAATTAAAACAGATTAATTACAAAAAAAGTCCTATATTTCTTTAATATAGAATAATAACTAAGCTTTAGACTAAAAATTAGTCATCATCAGAGTTTATCTATATAAAAATAAAAAAAACAATTTTACGAAACTACTTCATATTGCACCTTGGTATGGTTTGGTAAGAAATGTTTAAAAAACCGTTAAAAACTGTTTTATTGAAGAATTTTTTTTAAAAATCAGTGTTAGCAATAATTTTTTTCAAAGGGTTTTTCGAAACATAGCTTACCAAACCATACCAAGATGCAATATGAAGTAGTTTGTAAAATTGTTTTTTTTTTATTTTAAATTGTTAAACTCTGATGATGACTAATTTTTAGTCGAAAGCTTAGTTAATTATTGTATAATATAAAAAAAATATAGGACTTTTGTGTAATTGATCTGTTTTTATTTATTATTTTCATAAGTCCACAAAAAAAGAAACTTTTTAACATGTTGAAAAAAAATAATTAACTGAAAAATAATTTAACTGAATTGAAATTTTGTGTGACCTCTGGGAATAAATGGAATTTGTTTACTTTATGAGGATGAGTGCAAAGACGTGTCGCAGAATGAATTTGGTTATTCTCATACTCTGAAGATGTGGGTGGCGAATCCTGTATAGGAAGGAAATGTTACGAGGCTCCCAGTACCCGATTTTTTAATTTAGCTTATTCTATCCACGTATAGAATAATCTAAATTCACTATAGAATAATAAACTCACGTTAGAATAACGTGAGTTTATAATAACTCACTATAGAATAAACTAAATTCACGTATAGAATCCGCCTGCCTGAGTACAATCGCTTTGATGGTTCTCTTACAAGGCTTACAAAGCCACTAAAACTACTAACTCTAATACGTGTAGCAAATACTATTTTTGTATCTCTCAATAAAAAGGTTGAAAAAGCTAATGATCTAACAGAGAGCTGATTATATTTGTAGATTTGATCAACCAGTGTATTATTGTAATGTATTTGACGTTGAAGCTTTCTGGTAAACATTATGCACAATATGTACTTTAAAACCTCGATTTCAATTAATTTTCTTCATTAATAATTAATTGATGTAAAAAATAAAATCATTTCGTTTGATGTGATGTAAAAGAAGCCGCTATCAAGTTGTAAACCTTGCTTTTTTTCCTACAATTCTGTCTCTAGAGTGCCATATCATACTGAAGTGTATTGTTGCTTTAGTATCATAAAAAAGTAAGGAGTTTTAAGGATTATTAAAAACAGTTTCAAAAACAGGGAAATAGAGTTTATTGTTCAGAACAAATTGCTTGAACAAGAAATGGATTGAAAAGCAAGAAAGTAAATATTTCAAAGAAAACTTGCAGACTTCTGGGCCAGATTTTTTTTTTTTTACCATAATCCAATTATAAAATATAAATTAAATTAAATAAAAGACCTTTGAATAAAATTTATTGATGATTAATTTTTGAAAAGCTTTTACATAGAGATAAATAATCCAACTATGGTATCATGGTATACCTTCATTTACATTTTTAAAGTTGTCAATTTGGTTGTCAATTACCTAATAGTAGATTTGTACTCACGGGAATTGATTTACCAGGGTTTAAATTCATTTTCAAACGCCCTAGGAACCTGTTTTTGTCATTTTAGTGAAAATGTTGCTGACGCATGCCTTAGCTACCGTTTCTGTAGTATAATTCACTAGTCCTGTGAGAAAAAACAAAGAATTCCTTTTTCCCGAGTTTCCTTCTGTTGTATTTCCAGAGGAAAAACAATCCAATGATATTGTTTTTCATTAGCAGTAGGAGGAAGTAAAGAAGGTAGTAGGAGGAAATAAAGAAGACAAATTTTTAATTTTTTAATAATTTATTTTTTTTATGATTAATCTTTGGGAACATAATAATTAAAATAAATACAGTCAATAATATTTAAACCTATTTACACAATTCATTAATAGTACCTAATCAAATCAAGTAGTTATGTACAAAATATATAGTTAAGTAGACAAATTATTAGATAATTATATGAGGGTATCACTTATTTAGGTCATGTTGATACTGGGTGATTAGCAAGATGGAAAGGTCAGGTTTATCATTAAGGACTTACATGTATTGACTTGCCCGTGAAGTACAGATAAGTGTTTCTAAATCTCTGAAGATTATTGTTTAGAATCTCAAATCTGTAACTCTTACGATATAACCCATAATTTGGATTCATTTACATAACACTATCCCTAATACTTATAAAGATTCACATTATGTCATAAATATATTAAAAGTATATACATACACATTCATTAAGTATATACATAATAAATTAAAACTATAAAGGCCAAGAAAGAAACACACACATATATAATATATATATATATATATATATATATATATATAATATATTATATATATATATCCTTTCATATATAGAGATATATATTTCCTCTCATAAATAGAGATATATTGTTACATAGAGATACAGACATTTCTTGCCTGACCTTAATACATTTTATGATCTGAATACTTTCTAAATCTACAAGTGTAGTCAAGGAAGAGTCAAAGTGTCTGTTTTACTGGTCTTTGACTCCACAATCATTGAACGAACGTAAGTGAGTTCTTACATTCAGAAGATTGGGACGGCGCGTATGTTTGTTTGTATGTTTGTATGTTTGTGTGTTTGTGTGTTTGTTTGTACGTGTCGCGATAACTGCCGTAAAAATTGACCGATTTTGATAAAATTTTGTATACAGGTAAAACTAATTATGTGTCAGAGCTGTATAGTTTTTGGTAATATTCCGAAAAATATTTTCAAAATGGCAGCCAAATGGCGGACCGGATTAAAAAAAATTTTGAGCGAAAAAATCGTGTTGTATATCGTTTCAAAGCTCTTAAAGAGTAGAAAAAAGAAAATATATGTTCATGGTCAGCATTTTAAAAATTTTTTGAATAATTTAAAAATGGCGGCTAAAATAATGAACTCAAAAAATTTAAAATTAAAGGAATAACTCGAGTAATATATCGTTGTAAAGCTCTTGATTAGTAGAACAAAAAATGATATATACTAAATTTCGAAAAATTCAACATGGCGGCCATAATTTAATATAATAATTAGTTTTTACTAATTTTATAGAATTTACAAGATAAAGATCTATTGTAATATACTTAGATACTTTTATACAAGTAAAATTAACTATATGTCAGAGCTGTATAGTTTTTGGTAATATTCCGAAAAATATTTTCAAAATGGCGGCCAATATGGCGGACCGGATAAAAATTTTTTGAGCAAAAATCGTGTTGTATATCGTTTAAAAGCTCTTAAAGAGTAGAAAAAGAAAATAAATTTTACATGGTCAACATTTCAAATTTTTTTTAATAATTTAAAAATGGCGGCTAAAATAATAAACTCAAAAACATAAAATTTAAAGCGAGCCTTTTTAACTATGTATTATTATAAACATACGCAATCAAGCGAGAGAAGCGAGCCTTTTTTACTACACATAATATTAAATATAAGCAAAAAAGCGAGCGAAGCGAGCCTTTTTTACAATATATTTTTTTAAACATACGCAATCTAGCAAGCGAAGCGAGCCTTATTTACAATATATTTTATTATAAATATAAGCAATCTAGCGAGCGAAGCGAGCCTTCTTTTCTATGTATTTATTTAAAAATACGCAATCTAGCGAGCGAAGCGACCTTTTTTGCAATGCATTAATATTTAAATATAAGCAATCTAGCGAGCGAAGCGAGCCTTCTTTTACTATTTATTATTATAAATATACGCAAAAAGCGAGCGACGCAAGCCTTTTTTACAAATATTTTATTATAAATATAAGCAATCTAGCGAGCGAAGCGAGCCTTCTTTTCTATGTATTATTATAAAAATACGCAATCTAGCGAGCGAAGCGAGCCTTTTTTACTTGCATCAATATAAATCTACGCATCTAGCGAGCGAAGCGAGCCTTATTTACAATATATTTTATATAAAATAAGCAATCTAGCGAGCGAAGCGAGCCTTTTTTACTATGCAGAATATAAATCTACGCAATCTAGCGAGCGAAGCGAGCCTTCTTTTACTATTTATTATTATAAATATACGCAAAAAAGCGAGCGAAGCGAGCTTTTTAACAATATATCTTATTATAAATATAAGCAATCTAGCGAGCGAAGCGAGCCTATTTTTAACTTTGTATTATTATAAATATAAGCTATCTAGCGTGCGAAGTGAGCCTTTTTCACTATGTATTTTTATAAATATACGCAATCTAGCGAGCGAAGCGAGCCCTTTTTAATCTTTGTATTATTATAAATATAAGCAATCTAGCGAGCAAAGCGAGCCTTTTTTTACTATGTAAATGTTTAAGATACCTAAACTAGCAAGCGAAGCGAGCCTTTTTGAGTTTATACTTTAAAATAGTATAGCATTCGAATGTTTTAATAAACTCATTTCGCTTGCTTTAAATAAATATTTTTTTATGTATTCTTTGACGTGAGTTCTTGATGCAACGCATTACTAGTTTAGGCTTTGCTATAGTGGTCTAGCCTTAGCATCCCAGCATATGCTTTCAGTTTTATTACATTATTTTACAAGTGAAATAGTTTACTTACTGAGCATAATGGTAGCTAGCATTACCACCTGAGGTGGTTCCCACAGGGAATATCCCTGATGGACCGCATGTCTCTAAACAGGTTATTAATTATATTTTACTTTTAATATATTTAAACATCATTATGTTAATCTTCCACTTACAGATGGAGTTAAAAAAATTTATAACGTCATCTGTTTTTGCAAATAAATTATTAATTAAAAATTAAGGTTTTACTTATCAAAGGTGTAAAAACCTTTCTAGGGAAACAATGGTATTGGTCCTGAGACCAAATCAAAACTGGTGGACCAATAGTAACGTACCCCTCATAAGGTTTTTACGCCTTTAGACTTTTAAAGGCCTGTAAAGGTTTGCATATTACAACTCTAGTTATTGAAGGGAGTTTCTCTTGGCGTTGCTATTGGTCTAACTTTTGAAAGTTAAATGAGCAACAAAGTATTAAGTATCAGATAATAAAAAATTAAGTTACCTTTTTCTCACTTTTTTAAGTTAAGGATTGTAATAATCAATCAACAATAAATTTTTTAATTAAGGATTATTAATTTACTGAACTAAACAGTAAATTAAAAAGGAAAGCACTAACTTAAAATTAGTGTCAAAGAGCCTCCTATTACAAGTATTTCTTTTTGGAGACTCTTTTTGCCGTACCTTTTTCACAAAAATAAAGATCAATGTAACTTACCCTAAATGTTTTTTGTAAATTAGGAACTTTACGTAATTGTATAATTACATTTTCTTTCTAATTCCTAAAGCTTTTGAGGAGGGCTAGGTCCAAAATAATGAATAAACTATTTGCAGAGCTTTCGATATAAGTTGTTGTCCAAACATCTATTTGTTAGTAACCATGTAACTGTTTTTTGTTATTATTTTTTATGTTAAGCCTTGAAAAAGATAAAACCATGTCAAAAGCTCGGTAAAATTAGTTTTAATATTATTTTTGACCTATTCCTCCTCAAAAGCTTTAATAATTTAAAATAGAGGTCCTTATAAAGTTTTTTGTCTTTCTAATTCTCTTACTTATTAACCAATATGTTTAGATATGTAGATTGAAGATGTAATAAATTCATACCTACAAGAAAACTAGAATTGTATACACATATAACTCATGGCGGTAGAATCTAAACATGGATATAATTGTGATATTAAGTAATAACACATCCTGTCTTCTGATATTATTAGATTTTATTTCTTGAGTTTTTCCCTGCTTTTACAGGGTTCTTTAAAAGAGTTATTGTTTGATACTTCTTTATTTCAGAATTTAATAAAAATTCATGAATTATTTAAGAAAATAAAAGTAGTCAGTCTAATTATCGCTTGTACGTAATATTAAGAAATATAGCAATTTCAGAGGGCTATGGAATGTTTAATTTTGTCATACCTTAAGAAAGGGTTAGGCCATAGGGATTGACATTTTGAATTATAATGCTAAAATAATCTAATAATAGCTTACAGGAATTTTCCTTGTATGATACATTGTTTTCTCCTTTCTCAACATCTATTACTGCTTGAGGTATAAGTAATGTGTAATAAGCCTCAAAACAGACTATATTTGACTTTTTTATTTCCATTAAGGATTCTATTGTGACATTAAGAGAATAAAAGATATTGCTTAATTTTAATGGTAATAATTCTAAATCAAACCTCAGCTATCAATTTAAAATATTTTTTAATAAACAGAAAAATTCTAATAATTGAATGTTTAAAGATTTTTCTTTAGAAACTTATTTAAAGTTATTTTAAGATAGAGTTATATTTTGTGTATTGGGAATCAGTATACCGGTGTACTTTATGGGACCAGTTATACTAAAACGTTCCAAATAAGAACTTCTTCTCGGTCCATAGGTTCTTGAGAGGGAAAGCGATGGACATAAGTTGGTCTGTTACTGTTAGTGTCGGGGTGGTGTCTTCCTCTCCACATCTACTAATATTCCATGAACCAAAGATCTTGCTTTAGGATGATCATTAGTTCTTATTTAGAAAAGGATAGGACTAGTTCCAAATAATTAACTATTTTGGCATTTATACTTTGTTATAGTAAGGCTACTATATTTTTTAAATTAATTTTTTTAATCTATTTCTTAAAAGTGTATATTTTAATTTTTAAAAAATGAATAAAATAATTTGAATTTTAAGATGGCAGGTAAGTTAGACCACTCAAGTACTTAGCTAAGTACAGTACACTGACTTCTATCATTTTATTTTCTAATTCACCTAATTATTTCTTTATGAATACTATTATAAAAACAAATCATGGCCCCAATGGGATGTTGGAGAAGCCATGTGGACAGAAGTCATTATATTAGACTTATCTAATAAATTATCAAAATTTATTTTTATTGCTTACTAAATTTATTATTTATTTAAAAAAAATGATTTATCTATGTACAACATTCCAAAAAATAAATTATTTTACTCTACAATATTTTATTTTACACATTTTTGTTTAATTATAACTATTCCATTAAAAATAATTAATATACAATTACATAAATAATTTATTCATTTCTTCATTTAGTTAGAAGTCTTTCTCTTGCTTTATACAAAATAATAATTTCAAACAATTTATGATCTCATTCCAATTTACCACAAAATTACAATGTATGGTTAGAACATTCAACATAAAACTCAAACATGTAATATTTTTATATGTATTTTATATATAACATAAAATTTCAAAAAAATAACTAAGTATATGTGATTAAAAATCAAAATGGATTTGATGGTTAGAACTTATGGGTCTACTGCAAAAGTGTTGCATCAAATTCGTTTTTAATTATTTTTTTAATTATTCCTTTTAGCGAAATTTTCATAATGAAAATGACGCTTATGAGGTTGTTCGGATGACGGAAGTTTGAGGGTGGGAAGTGAGTGGAATCGGTTCCTTATTGGCTTCCTGATAACAAAAATATGTCCGAAAAAAGTTTATATATATATGTATATATATATATATATATATATATATATATATATATAATATATATATATATATATGATATATAGTTACAATTATATATATATATATATATATATATATATATATATATATATATATATATATATATATATATATATATATATATATATAATATATATATATGTATGTAAGAGTTTCTACACTTTCGTATGGCGAACGATAACTCTCGAAGGCGTTCTCAAATTGAAACGAAACTTTGCAAATCGCGAGATGTTGTGGAGGTTACGAGCCCTATTGTTATAAAAACATTATGACGTCATCAACCAAAGTTATGACGTCAATGAAAAAAAAATTTTTTTGAAACTTAAAATGGCTTTAAAAAACAAGGTATCTAGTATTAGGTAGACGGCTAGCTGAATCGATTAGACCAATTTTAGCTCAATCGAACCATCACAAATGGCGCAATCGGTATACATATATATATAATCTTGTATATATGTATGCATCTAGGTCAAAGACTCGTACGATATCTGTTGGGTTCAGTAGTGTTAGAGGGTGGGGGTATAGTATAAAAGAGAGACCTCTACCTCTTGCTCCATCATGGTAAGCCTACTGTCCCAGAGAGACAGGGCAAAAATGGCTTCCACTGAACCACGCCAAGCAAAGCAGACCCGTAAAGAGGAAGAACATCGAAGTAGTCTTTATATGGTCGAAGTCATTCTAAAACTAATGCGACCAGTTTCAGCTCAATCGGACAATCCTAAGTGACGCAAACGGTATTTTTATTTTGAATAATCATGAATATATTTTTTTTCAATCATAAGATTTTACACAAATAAACAATTTGTTTACAAAACAAAATTTGACATTTTTCTTTAAATTCTATAAACAATCATAAACGTAAGTTAGAGTTTATACCCTTTTGTATAGTGGACGATAACTAAAGCTGATGAAAGATGAAACTATAATCTTTTCTTACCCTTTATACAAGGTTACTTTAACAGTTGCAACGTGTGGATTTTTTCCTCACAAAATCAAATTTGTGAGAAAGCCTCTCAGGCCCGCGAAGCGGGCCTGTGAAAATTCGCTAAATACGTGGCAAAATGCCATGTAACAAGAAACGATAGTGAAACCATACATTAATACAAAACAACAACAATGTGGCCGCGAAGCGGTCACTGGGAGGCCCCCGGGCCGCGAAGCGGCCCGGCGGGCCGAGGCCGCGTAGCGGCTACGGGCCGAAGGCCCGTATTTTTGTATGAATCAATTTTTTTACTATTATAATTAGTTTATCATAGTTTTTCATAATTCACAGTATAAATAATTCTAAACAATTTAATTTAACTAAACTCTAGGATATGGTCCACTTGATTGTTATTTTTTTAAAACCTAGGTTGATTTATAGGCACAGTTCAATTCTTAAAAATTAATTCAATAATTTCAAATGGCATCATATAAAAGTTTACAATTTACAATTGTTTTATTTATATAAATATATAATACATTTTTTATTTTACGAATTTCAAAAAAATAACTAAGTATATGTGATTAAAATTATTGACAAAATATACACCATTGAATTGATGTTAACAAGTTCTTCTTTAAGAGGAATTATCAAGCTTGTATCTTATCTGTCAAGTAGTGTAACTGCCTAAGTAGATGACCAATGTGGTATTTCGACAAATTCATTTAACGATAAATTCATTGTGTATAGTTTTAAAAAAGAATTTAACTTATAATAATTTGAAATGGCAACCATTGTGACTTCTTAATAAAACATCTAAGTCTCACCACATTAAAGATTTATTGAACGAGCCATCTTTCAACTTATTGGTCATCATCAGTGCCTGAACAATGAAAAAATAAATCATAAGACTACACCTCATAAAAATAATTAGAAAAAAGAGGTAAATAAATAAGGTAAAAACTAAAATTTTTAGAAATACCAGAAAATTCAATATATAACTACATAAGACTGATGAAATAATAACTAAATAAACGAACTGGTGAACGATGTATGAAGGTAGTGAGGAGTTACTTGTTATGGCTAACAATTGAAGTGAATCCTTACTACTTTCATACATTCTTATACTATAACACATGGTTATAATCATTTGATTGCACGGGAAAATGGATGTGGATGTTGAACCACGTCCACAATTCCTCATTGGTTCCTTAACACTATTTTCCCATGCTGTCAACTGATTATAACTGTGTGCCATTTGATAGTTTTTATTTCTTCAATCTTGGTAGATTTATTTTAACTAATTTTAGTTTTTGACATTGTTTATAGTTTTTATTTGTTTATTTTTCTTCCTTGTTATTATTATTTTTATTAGATGTTGTCTTATGATTTATTTTTCCTTGTTCCGGCACCGATGATGGCCAAAAGGTTGAAAGCTGGCTCTGTCAATAAATATTTTATGAAGTGAGACTTGGGTGTTTTATTAATACCATACTTCACTTCTTTTTCTGACATAGTGACTTATTAAAGATTTGTTTTTAACAAACTTGCTAGTGGATAACCACTTACTTTATTTTTAATGAGTAGAAATAAAATGAAGATACATGTCAACAATATTAAACACAAGGCGTTTATCCCTTGGCAACTACGTGGCATATTATTTAAGCCAGTATACCTCCTTACAGGGTGGCTTAAGATACGTTTGCTAAGGGTAAGCGTTACCTAAATTTCTTCAAAGTCATCACAAACCAAAATCATGATTTATGCTCCAGGATTCTTACAACATGTGAATATTTACACTCTGTATGACATATTGTTAGAATCTTGGAGCTTATTTAAATTAATTTTTAATTTCTTTTAACTAAAACTACAATATTGACTTCATAAAAAGCTAATTTAATTACAAACAACTTTCTAATTTGTTATTGGTTTCATATGTGGTTGATTTCAGTTATTATTTTCTTTAGTACAAATAAATGCATAGTTTTTTTACCTAATTTATGTATTTATGTTTCTTATCTGTTTTAGATAAACATATTTTTTTAGTATTCCATATTAGGGGAATTCCACATTTTTGAAAGAATGACTTCTATTCTACAGGTTATATGTTATTGTTTTGTCTATTTTGCAAATGCTATTTCTTATTTCAATTTATTTGTTAGCTTAATATAAAATTTTAAAGGCAGTTGGCTTCTTGCCAACTATATTTTTTGTTTTTATCTATGTTTAACTTTAACTCAAAGTAAGTAGTAAATTAAAGAATAATCATTAGATCTATTTTTTATATTATGTTAAGATAAGTTTTAATTTTTATTTTTTTACTTCTCTTACCTTACACTAATTTTAATTTGATTGTTCTGAAGTGTTCTTAGCTTGAAGATGCCCCAAAGGGGTTGAAAAATATTCCACTTTAATATACCTTGTACAGTAAATTAGTCCTATTCTTCAAGATTAGAATAAATTATTTCTTTCAAAAATACCCTAATATTTACTTATGTATTTTTCTATTACATTCATTTCGGGTTTTTATACATTAATTTTTTATCTAAACAAAGAAACTAAAATGAAAGCTAGTCCTAAATAAATAAAATTTATTAAGTATAAGAATAAATCAATTATGAAATATTATGTCAAGAGAAGGCCATAATTAACATAAGTAAGATTTGGAACCGTATCAAGTTTTCAAAATATTCACACAATTGCCCGCAACACTTATTTATTTTTTGTTAAAATAGTTGGAGATTTATAGTGTTTTGTCTCAATTTGTTATATTTCTTTTCGTTTTTCTTATAATATTTCATATAGAATTCTATTACTTATAGAATATTTCATTGTGATCATCAAATTATTATAACCATGAATGGGTATTAGCTATTAAAAAGTTGAAATTAGTAGATTTTTTAGTGCATGTATCCTTTCTATATTGTTACCTAGTTAATCCTACCTCTACCTGTTTTATAACAAACAAATTGACAGCTACTTATAACTCGACGGAGGGTCACTTATAGCTGTGCCATGGTCTTATGGTATAGCCGTGCCATGGTGTTGTGGTTATGGTATACAACTACCAATATTCAAACTTTACACCTTTGAGTTAAAGAGAGATCATGGGTTCAATCCCAGGGATGAACCTCTTGGATATTTATGTGAGGGATGAAAATTCTGTGGACCTTGTCCTTCAGAAGGGACTTGAAGACTCAGGGGGGTCCCGAGCCTGTTGAACCTCAGGTACTCATTAGTGCTTCTTAATTCAACTGAGTTAAGCAACATTTAGGACCCTCACTATAGGATTTATTTTTTAGAGTCCCCCTTTTTTGAGTTTACACGACGTTTAAGGATTGGTTCAGAATTTGTTAAGAGGGTACATGTTATTCCTAGATTTATGAAAGATGAAACATGGTTTAGTATAGCGGCATGGGTCTTGACCGAATAGACATGTAGTGTAGGTCAGGATTCTATCAGATAGAGGAACTGACTGTATTGATATCAGGCAGGAAGCCACAAAGGTAAATTATAGGGACTGGGGCCCAATATGAAATCACGACTCTGAACCTGAACCTGGTGATACAATAAATATTGTTACTACAAAGGATCAGACCTATTCAAAGAACTAAGTGCTGGTTTCGGCACAAAAACATGGCTATGACACAGTTTAAAGTATTCTACGACCTTTTAAAGTATTTCCTAGGGCCTTAAAACGTGCCTACTTGCCTGGAGTCAAATAAGATGTTCTCCCACTCCTACCTCTTACTCCTTTTAACTTCAGTATTAAATGGGGTTGAAAAGTTTTGCAAGCATGCATGAGTAAAGGCACATCAATGGTTACCGTATTATTATTCTATTAGACATTTAGTGCTGATAACTATAAAGCATTGCTGTCAATTTGTTTCTTACACTAAATGAACTCTAATACCTTTTTTTTGAAGGAATTTACTTTTTAATTAATGTTTTTAATTTTTAAGTTAAATTTTTATTAGGTTTACAAAATGTGTTGCTATATTTGGTTCAGTACACATTGGTTGAATATTATCTTTTACGAAAATTTCTACTTTTTGAATCTGTTTATTGTTTTTTGATTCAGGCCTTAAAATATGGGGAATTAGATATATTAGCAGTTGTATCGGACGAGGCAGTCATAGTCTGGAGTTGTCTTGAGGTTTCGTCTCACAAACATCACACTTCATAATTTTCTTTTATTAAATCCTTGATAAACGGATCTGAACCATAGCAGTCAAGAGACCTGCTCGAAAAATTTATAGACTATTATCACAGGTAATTTTTTAATTGATTAAAAGGCTACGTACTAACAGGAATGATGTAAACAGGTGCCTTGGAGCACTCTGGGTACGTTTCCGTGTAAGGAGGTGGTGCAAACAGGTGGTATGGTGGAGGAGGAGTCTGTGGCTTGACGGGATTAGGAGGTTCCGGTGGTGGCTGAGGTCTGGGACAGCCTCTCCTGCCGTAGGCACTACGACCGCAGCACCACTCGCTACATGTCACCACCATAAAGAAAGCTATCAATCCTCCAAATGCTCCTAGATACCATACAACAGACATGGCATCCACGTCCATGTCAACAGGTGGTTCCACTGTAACACATAATATTATAAAAAATGAATATATTGTCTCAAAATGGACATTAACCAGCGTAAAAAGCTAGAGGGTCAAAAAAGCATGAAGAGTGGACAAGAATAATACATACAGGGGACAAGATGAGTACCAATACAAAAGGATGGGCCCAAAACTGTTTATGAAGGGTACAATAATCTTTGCCAGTTCTGGCCTTTTGGACGGCCTAGTGCAATATTTTTCGTCCTCCCCTATGCACAAAACAATTTATTATCAAGTTAATAAATTTATATTAATAAATAATTTTATCTACTCACGGCAGCAAAATTAGCCATTACTGGACTGTTTTTAAGCTGCAAAATGTCATTTTACCTACACTGTCAAACAATACGGGAAATATTTTAAAACAGTACGCAAAATGTTTTGGTAATGAAAAAAGTACTAGGGAGTTATGGCTCATTTAAATAACATAGGAAACAAGTCAAAACTCTCTAGGCGGGAAATTGATGAGCGGAGGTTATTATTTTACAAATTATTGCATGAATTTCGGTATTGTTTTATTTTGTAAACTATGATTTATTCTAGCTTGTTTTTAGTATGTAACTTTCTTTATTGTTACTTAAAATTACGATATTATTATTAAATGTTTAACATTTAACATTTGTTTATCTAATAATATATAATGTTTTGGTAACAAATTGGCAACACTGATAATTTTGGCATTAAATTAAATTATTTACCAGCTATTTGTGAATCGACAGATTTTTAATGTTTAA
Organism: Microvelia longipes; assembly: GCA_018340805.1. Classification (NCBI taxonomy): domain Eukaryota; kingdom Metazoa; phylum Arthropoda; class Insecta; order Hemiptera; family Veliidae; genus Microvelia; species Microvelia longipes. The sequence goes on along the minus strand of JACMZG010001911.1, from coordinate 2,919,629 downwards.
GTCGTCAGATTTTGTATTTCATGTTGTTATATTTAGTTTAAGTATATAATTACAAAAATAGAACGTTAACAAAAACTAAATCAGTAAACTAAAGTTAGGTTACTAAAACAAAATGAGTGAGAACAACAGTGAAGTGAATAAAGATACAAACATTGTTTACATTGACGAGTTATTGGACCACACTCCACCTGATATTGTCAGCGTTGCATCTACTTCAAAGCAGTCTTTACTGCCTGTAAAATCTCGCAGCAAGTATTTAAAATAATCTCTTGTGTATTTTTTCTGCCGTTAGTAGATAAAATAGTATATGCTACTATGCAGCAAAGGAAACATTGCAGACTCGTGCAATTAATTACCTGCCTCGGCTTACGCCTCTGCAGGTAATTCGCCATTTGCCAGCCTCGGCTTCGCCTCGTCTGTCAAATGGGTTAATTTCCTGCCTCGGCTTATGCCTCTGCAGGTAATTTCCATAGCCCACCCTCGCCTTCGGCTCGGGGGCAAATTTATAAAACTCGTCTGCAAAATTCCATTTTGCTGCCTAGTAGCATAATATACTATTATCCTTCTCAATCAAATATTTTAATTTAATTTTACATTTAAATTCTTACTTCATTGCTTTCATAATATTTTACTTTTCCACTCCGTCTTCTGTTTATACTTAGGAAAATCATTATGTTCCATCTTAAGGCACTTTTTCATCAAAATAATCTCTATGATAAGCATTTCTATGATAGTCTGAGTAGTTTTAGCCGCGGATAACTTTAGACGCGCTTTACTTTTCATTAGAATGTAAAAGTTTTTCAATGCCTGTAGCATGCGACACGCCTGGGTTCGTGCTTATAAGTTAAAACTTTAGGCGAGAAAAACCCTTAGGTCTTGTGCATCCCGTAAAATCAACAGTTAAGGATCTTTTAGAGAACTTAGGTGGGTCCTTAGGGAAAACCAAAAGAAGTAAAAGATTGTCCTTTAGTTTCTTTCATTCATTTCAATACAGCTTGTATACCTACTGTTTTTTAAATCACTTATGTTGAACAGCATTGGCGAAGTCAGTCTAGATAGGTGACCGCTGGGAATAAATTTATTATATTACTATCTGAGGGCGAGTGAGAAGATGCAATGCAATATGAATTTAGTGATTCCCATATTCTTAGGACAAGTGAAAGAAGTCCCAAGTAATTAGGACGAGACAAAGCTCCGAGGTACCCAGTACCCGATTTTTTTATTAATTAATAAAGATAATGGTTGTAAATTTGATGCAGTTAACTGTTTTGTTATTAAAAATTTCATTTAGGTTTCGTAATAAGTATATTATACACTGTTAAAACGATACTGAAGCCTTATCGTAGAATAAACACTTAATAGTGTTTACTTTATCACCCTATGCTAATGTTACCAACTCATTAATGAATAAACCAATTCTGTCGTGCGGGTCCGAATGTCAGCAGATTTCTATTGCGATGTCTCATGTCGCGCTTTAGAATTTATTTATAGCTTGATTTTTCGGTCCATACTGACCGACCAGTAAAACGTATATGTATATATATAATATATATATATATATAATATATATATATATAATATAATATATATATATATATATATATATAATATATATAATATATATATATATATATATATATATATATATATATAATATATATATATATATATATATATATTAATATGTGTGTGTGTGTGTGTGTGTGTGTGTTGTGTAATCAATTTGTTTGTGAGGAATAAAGATTATTTATTTATTTATATATATCAATCATCATCGTCATCATCATTAAACGCCGATAATGACTCAGCAAATATTTAAAAATCCATTAATAATAGCAAATATCTTGTATTAAGCTGAAACTTAGTACTTAATATACTACTATTTACTATTATAATGTATGACCATCATTGAATTTCATATTGTTTGACATAAGTAATTTTATGTCAACAAATCACGGTTTTTGTCTGATAAATTAAAATTTGAGGATCCGCTAGTCATGCAGTATGCCATTTGCAGCTACCAGTAATACTATACAACCTAATAGGGGACGCACAGCGGCCTCAAACGCTTACGCCGCGTTGCGGCCAAGAGGGTAAAGTCCTCTTGTTTTGTTAGAGATATATAAAAAGAATTTCAAACGCACTCTCGGATTTAGTTTACGCAATGCCACTCTCATTATTAACTATTTTCCCCTAACGAAATCGCTAATATTTTGGTCATACGGTTAAGTTAACGAGCTTAAATAAGACTTATCTTTGCAGAAAATATACTTTATGTTCATGCCTCCCATTACACTTGCTTATCAAGACACCAAGTATATTAAAGAGTGATACAGTTTCAGTTTTGTTGATGAGGGGGGAGGGGGCTCACTAATAATAAATAATAACTAAATAGGTTAATTTTAATATTGAGCTGAACTTTTCTATGAATAGAAACGTTTATCGTAAAATTTGGAACATTAGGTTTTCTTATTCACTATTGTACCTGGATTTAGGATACCCTAAGATGTAAATTGTAAATTACAAAAATAGACTTAAAAAAGTCCTAAAGAATTGTCGTTTAGGAGCACAAAAGAAAGAGAAATACTGCTTCATCAAGAAAAAGAAGATAATGTTGAGCTCCTTAAACATTTTTAAAGGTCTTTTAAAAAAATTATTTTATTTATGTAATATAAAGGTTAAAAGATAATTTTCTTTCATTTTGTAAAGGCTTGTTCTTTTTAACTTTGGTCTATTTTAAGCTGATATGAATTCGCTTGCTATTAAGCCTATCTTTATCAAAATTTACTACCGAAATTTTTGTGAGTAAACTTTATGAAGCTATCCTTCAACTTGTTAATAGCTTTAGCGAATTAAAAAAAAAATCAACTAATGTGTCGTGAGGTGAGTTTTTAAAGGTTTGAAATCATATAAATATATATATATATATATATATAAATAATATAATATATATATATATATATATATAATATATATAGATAAAGAAAAGTGGTCAGGTTACATTTTTGATGTTTCAAAATTTAAACTAAAAGCCTCTCTAGTAAAAAATCTCTACGTAGATTTTTTTGATACTTTAATTGAGGAATACAACAACAACTATTGTTACAAGTATAGGGTTAGCATAGTTTTGTTGACTTGAGATGCAGGTAAAAAACAATCCAGTGATTGCACTCGGACGGGTGTTACTCTATGTAGATAATAATAAAGTCTTATAAATATAAAAACCAACTTTTATTTTCTCTCAATGATAAAATGTAAAATGTATGCTGTTTTGTCATGATGATGCATGTTATTTTCTCTAATAAATGTTAATAATATATAACATAATATAATATATATATATACTATATATTATAAATATATAAATATATATATATATATATATATATATATATATATAATATATATATATATATATATTGTGCGTGTATCTTAACTAATTAACTAATTAATTTCTTAATTATTCCTATTGCTATACAAAATAAAGTTGCTCTTTAATTTGCCTGATTTCTACATCTATAGCTAAGACCTGCGTGATTCCTGGTTTGCTTATATTATTAGTTATACTTTCATCCAAAATTATAATTTACGACTCGAATTTGTTGAGCAATTGCCGTAATTTATTTTCATTTTTGCTTTGCGGGCGTTATTTAAGCGAAAAAATCTAAGATTGAGTCAATTTAAAAATGTAATATTGCTTCGTCAAAGAGGTGGAGAAAACCTTTATATTGCAGCCCGTATTTCATTTAGAAAATTCTTTAGCGTATTCCTCATAAATCTTACATAAGGTGTTTTGGTTCCAGAAATATTTTTAAATATTGTTTTCGAGGCAATACTTATGATGTATTCTATGCCCCTAATAATTACTACGTTCTCATGCAATATTGAATCAAGGACTGTGCATGGTTTTAATCTTTAGATCCGCATCAACTGTCGGTCTTTATGTCAAGGACATATAGATGTTTTTAAGAAGTAGAGGGTTGAAATAGGATTGAAAATGCTTTGAAACCAGCCTATTTCGAATTGAAAATTGATTTTGTGGAGGTTTAAAAAAATCGGGTGCGAAGTACCTCAATATTTTCTCATTATGTCGGATTTGCTACGCTCTTGCCTACTTTGGACTAGCTTCACTCATCCTCAGAATATGGAAATAACCAAATTTGTATTATAGTACGTCTTTGAACTCGGTTCGATTGGAATAAAAACATTCGTTTAATTCACAGCGGTCATCTAAACAAGCACTGCCCTTCCTTTATGCTGCTTAACATGTTTGATCGTGCACTTATTTGTGTACTTATGTTGTTGCACTTTGCACTTAATGTTGTTTGTGTACTTATTTATTACATAAAGAGATATAGTTATAAAAATAAAATAAAATGCCCGTTTTAGGGCCTTTCGGCCCATCAGGGTATTCACCCTGCGGGAACCACCTCAGGTGGGTTGCATCTACTACACTCTAAGAATTAATTAAAGTTGGCGAAATATTTTTAACACAAATACTATTCGTAAAACCTTAGAGCATAAGCCCGGGCTGCGAACCCCGGACCTTCGGTGCCGAAATCGAACGCCTTAACGATCACGGCCACGGAGGCAGACATAGTTATAGTTATACCGAGTTAAAAAACAATTCGATCACTTTTTCATGACACGCTTACATATCATTCGATTAAAATTGAACTGAATGCTGATATACTAAAGATTAAATCGATCCCAACATTTATCTATTTTGCATGAATTTTCGTAATTCTTGTTGAATCACTATTACTTTTTAATGACGTCATAATTTTTTTTCAGATAGCACAACTAGACCTTAAAATTGATTTTCGTACTTTGATTTTGCAATTTTTGCTGAGTCATTATTGCGGTTCATGCCGTCATAAAATATTATTTTTTGAATAGCACAACTACAGCAGTAGACTGATTTTTTTACGAAGTTTCAACTCTCTAGCATACACCCTGTAAGCTTCGATGGTAACAGACACACACAGACAGAAAACTTTGTAAAATCCCCTCAGGGGTCTTGAAACATCTGAAACATTTGTGTTAAAACCTAGGTTTCGGATTAGTAATACAAACACAATACTTTTCCTATTACATTTACATTACATTCCATAACATTACATCCATTACATTACATTCTATTACATTTACATTACATAACATTACATCCATTACATTACATTCTATTACATTTACATTACATCCCATAACATTACATCCATTGCATTACATTCCTATTACTTTTTTCTATTGCATTTACATTCCATTACATCACATTCCTATTACATTTACGGTATAAATAATGTGAAGTAAAAATGTAGTGCCTCACAAAAGTTTTCTTTGCACTGTTGTCAGTAAAAAATACTAAATCAAAATGACAAATGTTTGTCACCCGGTGGTTTCAATCAAATCAAATGTTTTCTACATTTAATATTTACGACAACTAATTGCTTGAATAGATTCAATTCGGATTCAATATATTGCATGAAAACGTTGTAATTATATCTTGGTTAAAACCTCATGAAATACTAAAATAGGGTCTTAGGAAGCTAATGACCGCGCTCCTTAATTATATATACTTTGTTTTATTGCCATTTTAAGTTTAAAAACATTTGTGATGACGCCGTGACTTAGGTTAATAAAAGTATACAATTTTTCCCTAAAATTGGCTCCATAACCTCCACAACATCTTGCCATATGTCATATGCATGTTTCGTTTCGAGAAAATCTTCTAGAATTATCTTGTGCCATACAAAAGAACTTACAACACACACACACACACACAGATATATATAATATATATATATATATATATAATATATATATATATAAATAAAATATATAAATTAATAAAGATATATTTTTGTAATTAATAGAATCGAGCCCACGCCACTTCCGTCATTCTTATAAGGGTCATTCTCTGTTAAAAATTCACCAAAAATTAAAAATAATCATACATAATTAATTTCAATTTAAAATCCCAATATTGAAAATAATAAAGGCTTTACACAAAACTCATTAGGAGGACGTGGCTTTAATTTAATTTATATGGACGAAAATTTTATATCTGGTAATAAAAATAGCAATTACCTTCACCTCGTTTAATTGGTAAATTACCTCGGAAGTCGATTTCTAACTTGTTCTATTCTTACTGAGAAACCTTGAGAGGCGCTATTATACTTAATTTTCATTCATGAACTACAAACTTGATTTTTATTATTAAATATTAGTATTTACTTTGTGAGAGCTTAAATTTTGACCGATTTCATTGTATAGATTATGAAGTTCCTGGATTTTATTCTAATTAATTGTGGAGAACTTTACGATTTTGAAGAAAACATATATAGAATGAGATTTACATTACACTTAAAGTGTTTTTACATAGCTAAATGTTATTACTTAGCTCTGACCTTTGTTTGAATTTGACGGAGTTAAATTACGAGAAATACGTAATAATACGTAATTTGATTCCTTCCGATGTTGGAATTAGCAGCCTTGAATTTGGTATTAGTACCCAATATTTGATGGTTTAAATTACCCTGATGAATTCGGATATCCCATATCTTGATTTTTCAAGAGGCGCTCTATTGAGCTTGTGTTACTGAATATAATGAGTTGCTAACAAACGCAAGGCTCTGTGGTTGGTCAGCTTTAGATTTAATGCTACATACGCAAGAAATAAACCAATCATAATAACACAAATGTTATGCTTAAGTTAAAGGAAGAGTTTCACCTAGCCTCCTGATTCTAATTATGTATGAATTATAAATAAATAATATATATATATATATATATATATATATATATTATATATATATTATTATATATATAAAAATTTAAGACACTAAATGGAACCATTTAGTGCGTCATAACCTCCATTATATCATCCCAATTTCGCATTCTTATCAATACAAGTATATATATATATATAATTATATATATATCAAGATGTGGCAGACTCAGCATGACTCATACTACTATAGAAGTCATGCTAATGATGTCTTTAGCAGTATTTGGTGCTGAGTTGATTGACCCTGTGATGATGATAAACAGGCTAAACGCTGAACTGAGTTCAGTTTGTTAATTGCAGTGGCTTAGGTGACTTCAGGTCACCGCATAAGGGCAATAGTAGGCAATTGAGCGCCATTAAGTATAGCTAACACAATTCTAAAAATTTAAGTCCCCAAATTTTACGCAAACTTTTAGAAACTATGAATTTTTATTGGAGTTAGTTTATCTGACTCTTAATTATAATTAGTAATTTTATCCAGCTGTTGATTCTACCTTAGTATCTTGTCAAGGATTACTCCAAAATATTTTACCTTACCGGCACCTGGTCAGGTCCCCTAATAACTACCTGTTTTTAGTTAAAAGTATTATTGGGGGCCACACAGTGTGAGGTTTAGGCCCAATGTAACCACTTTAACCACCAAATTTAAATTAACTATGGTAGTTATTTATTGAACTGAGTATAATTTATATTTATTCTTATAGCAACCTATTCTTATTCAACTATACGAAAAGAATTAAATGTATCTTTACTATTTGGTTATATTTAGTAATATATACATAATAAAGACAAATGTACAGCTCCTAACTATTTTGATTATTTATCTTTATTCTTAGAAAACCAAAAAGAAAATTTCTCGTTAACGTTCCCAATTTAAAGTTAAGATTAAGACACCATTAATAACTCGTTAGTAAAAATTAGTCCTAAAAAATAAGATAAAAACAGAAGATAATAACAGACTGATAGTCTGTTTATAGGTTTTGGAAAGTATTGAATGTAGGCTGAAATATTTCAGACAAGATAACCTGGAATGCAAAGCATAACTAAGTAACTTCTTATCTAGTTAACTGCTGTGAGTTAGTGCTTTAAAACATTACTACCTAATGATATTTTTGTTTTAATGTCTTCTTGATAAACTATTGGCACTATAAATCAATTGCTATCATTTAACTCTATGAACAAATAATTGTTACATTTTCAACGCGATGTATTCTGTTTTTGAAATTAAGTTCCAAAATATGGGGTATAGATTCAAGGCTGTCTAGAGTTAAGAAGTCTAGGGTTGTATTCGTGTGACTTTATTTTGTTTATTATTTCTTTGTTTAAAACGTTAGATCGGCGACTAAAGTGAGTTTCAGGTTGCTTTACATTTTAATTATAATGCCCAGGACTAATAATAATAATTAAAAAAAAATCATGCATGGGAAACCTCGAAAATTCGCTAATATCAGACTCGCTTCGCACATGACAAAAATATGGAAATCACTTTCTTTATGTTGCGTTACGTTTCCGCATTCTCTTTGCTCCAAATTATACTGTAAAAACACCAGTTTTAGGCCCAGCGGCAACCTATCCAGGCATTGACTCCTCTCGATACTGCTCAACACTTGTAATCTCACAACTCATATTAAATTGAAACTTTGTGTACTTATTCATTACTTAAACGGATACCCTTGTACCAAATTTCAATTCAATTGAATATTTTTTCAATTTTTAACAATTGTTTAAAATTATATAAACGTATATGTATTATATATACGTCATTAGATAAAAATTGAGTATACATTTATAAATAAATGCGTGCTACATTTTAAATCAATCAAAACATTTGATGAATTTTTACTTTTCCATATTTATACCGTAGGTATATAGAAAAAGTACTGTGTTTGCAAATCAAATCCGAAACTGGGAGGTTACCGGAATTATCCGTTTCAGGTGTTTTTAAGGCCTCCTGAGTGGTTTTCACAAATTTGTCTGTCTGTATGTGTGTTTGTTATCATCGTAGCTCCTAGTGTTTCATAATCAGCCAGCTCCTCTCAAGTTCCATAAAAGTGATTGTAGAGTGAGGGTTTTAGATTGTCGCTGTGATGAGTATGTTACAAGAACAAATGAATATAAATATTTAGGGGTTATACTCGACAAAAGTCTGAGTTGGAAACCTCATATAGAAAATCTACTAAAGTCCTGTAAATCAATAATTAGGAAAATGTATAACTTGAAACATATTCTCAACACCGATGCACTTAAAACTATTTATTACTCCTTTTTTCACAGCAAATTACAATATGGGATACAACTTTGGGGTAGTGCTTATAAAAGTAGTTACCTATCTATTTTGACTGCTCAAAAACATGTTATCAGACTCATCACTAACATTAAAAGACGACAATCCTCCTTTCCTCTTTTCCAAAAATTAAAGATTCTTCCATTAAAAAATCTATTTATTTTCAGGGTTCTAAGAGAGTTTTTTTGACAGAAGCAACTCTTTTGTTAAAATTAAATATGCCGGTACTAGAACAACTCGTAATGTTACAGCAAACAATTACAAAACTATATTTCAGAATTGCTTTTTGTACATTGCGCCTAAGCTGTTTAATAAAATACCAAGTTCAGTTTTTACAAAAGCTTTCCAAAAAGTCAAGAAACAAAGCCATTAAAGAGTGGCTTCTGTCAAAGGAAGAATTAGTCTCTGAATTATTGACAACAATTAAAAAAATATCTATTAACAATTATCATTATTTTTATTATATCTATTTTTTTATATTTTTACCTTCAAATCTCTATCTCTTTCTATTTTATCAAATATCTTACTACAAATTATCTATTTGACAACAACCTTTTTGTTAATGCCATTGATGTCCCTTAGTCTTATTCTAGATATTGCTAAAAATTGTACGTAGTATTAAAAGAATTTTATTTTTATTTTATTTTTTGTGTACGATCATTTATAAAAAGGGAAATAAAGATTTATTATTTATTATTATTATTATTATTTAGTGTATTTATGCTAGAGAGTTGAAACTTTGTAAAAAAAAGCAGTCTACTGCTATAGTTGTGCTATTCAAAAAATCATTTTTTATGACGGCATTATTTATTTTTATTATATATATATTTTTTATGACATAAATTATTTGTTTGTAAAGAATAATGTAACTAACAGTAGAATTTTGTCAAAACATGTTTTATAATTGATATCATAGTAGTTCTTCATTTTGAAGCAAACTAAGTTTTTTAAAAAGAATGAGTTTAAAAATAATATAATTTTTCCTTAAACAGGCAACACCTTCAGAGGACCGTATAATAATTAATAAGTAACACAATAAACTTCGTATAGGCTTTGCGGTTGTTGTCCTGAAAATTTGGGTCTTCCGGTGATGACCTCGTCAATGTAATTGATTAATCTAACGTTTCGCTTCCTCTGTGAGAGGCATCCTCAGGGATATAGGACCCTCAAGATGACTCTCACAGTGGAAAAGCGAAACGACGTATTTTTCATCTACATTGACGCGGTCACCACCGGATGACCTAAATCTTCAAATAACATAATGTTACAGAAATAGCGTCCGCCTTTAAATATGTTTAATAAAACAGACCAACTTAACAAAATAAAATACTTACAACTTTCTACCATGTCATGAATTTGAGCTAAAAAGCAACATATGATCAAGAAAATGATGAATATGGAAAAAATTAAATAATAAACTACACTGACGAACATCTCAAAATGCACTACTGTACAAATTCTTTCTTCAAATTCTAGTTCAAATTTACAACTTTTATATTATTTAAACAAACAAAATAAATCTAAATTCAGAGGAAGAAGGTTAGACAAATATTTGAACTACAGGTGAAATATGAACTCCTCAAAGTTTCAAACAAAATAATTAAAAATGTAACAATTAGTGGATTTTAATTAACATTGTTAGCATGCTGGGTACATGTTTTTGTTAGTTTGTTTTCTTTAATAATTATTGAAGTATAATTAAAACATTTTTGTGTTTATCACTATTAACTCGTTTTGTGTATGCAGAATGATATGTGGTATAAATATAAACTTATTGTGTAGTTATAATTTACTACTGATGTAACATGTTAATCACATTTATTTGAAGAATTCTATTAATCTGTATTTAAAAATAAAATATATTCGATAATGCTATTAATTAAAATCCTGTATTGTTTATACGTTTGTCAGTGAAAAAGTTGATTAGAAACAGAGGGACTGGGCCTCTTGGCCGCTGCGCCACCCTGTGCTCACTTAACGGGCAAATTGTTTTTGTCCAGTTTTAGGTGTCGATTTCTTCCTCGGCCTACTGACTTCACACGACGATCCTCTACAACAATGATCTAACAAAAACCCAAGATGTACTAGACCTATTGATAGTAAAAATTGACACATTTATTGGCTTTATATAGTACAACATGCGTCCCAATATAACACATCAATCCAATTGTTTTACCGTGTTTAAATTTTCGTTAAATTTTGCTTAGTCATTAATGACGTCAAAGATTTTTTTCTTATGGCACAAGTATACCTAAAGATTTATTTTTGTAACAAGTTTCATCTCTCTATTATAAGTACCCTGGGAGCTACTTTGTTAAACGACATAAACACTTACAGACAGACAACTTTCTAAAAACCAATTAGAAGGTCTTAAAAACACCTGAAATCTCGGCTTCGGATTTTTAGTGCGAACAGAATAATTTTTCTATATACCTACACTGTAGGTATGTAGGATTCTATATACCTACACTGTAGGTATGTAGGATTCAATATAAATACTCTGTAGGTATATAGAATTATATATACATACTCTGTAGGTATATAGAATTCTATATACATACTCTGTAGGTATATAGGATTCTATATACTGTAAGTCCTACAGTATAAATAAGGAATAGCAAAATTTGGCAGGTATACGGTATTTAAAAAAAAGCTCAAATAAAAATTTTACTGTAGATAAATTGGTGGCCTAACATGGCGTTTCGAATTCTTTTAGAAATGATAGTTTAAAATTCAGTATTCTGGTATCTGCATGTATCAATAAAATTGAAGAGGAAGCTTCATTTTACCTACGGTATAACTGAGGAAAATGAAAAAATAAAATGATAGGTGGAAAACTACAAGTACCCAGTAGAAGGATAAAATATCATGATATGACGTGCACATGCATTACTATTACACTATAAAGGAATAGTGGGGGAGAAAGCATGCGACTAGATATTGCTTTACCTGGGCATGGTCCTGCATGACATGCTCTATTAAACTACAAAGGAATAGTGGGGGGGAAAGCATGCGACTAGATATTGCTTGTACCTGGGCATAGTCCTGCATGACATGCTCTATTAAACTACCAAGGAATAGTAGGGGAGAGAGCATGCGACTAGATATTGCTTGTACCTGGGCATGTCCTGCATGACATGCTCTATTAAACTACAAAGGAATAGTGGGGAGAAAGCATGCGACTAGATATTGCTTGTACCTGGGCATGGTCCTGCATGACATGCTCTATTAAACTACCAAGGAATAGTGGGGGAGAAAGCATGCGACTAGATATTGCTGTACCTGGGCATAGTCCTGCATGACATGCTCTATTAAACTACAAAGGAATAGAAAGCATGCGACTAGATATTGCTTGTACCTGGGCATGGTCCTGCATGACATGCTCTATTAAACTACCAAGGAATAGTGGGGGAGAAAGCATGCGACTAGATATTGCTTGTACCTGGGCATGGTCCTGCATGACATGCTCTATTAAACTACCAAGGAATAGTGGGGGAGAAAGCATGCTACTAGATATTGCTTGTACCTGGGCATGGTCCTGCATGACATGCTCTTGTTTTTCTTGGACATGGTGTTGAATCGAAACATAGGTATTGTTGAATACCAGGCCCGCATGTAACGCTGCAAGGACTCCATTGATTAACCCCATTCATACCTAGAATTAAAATTATACTCTCATTTCTGTAAATTTTGTTAGATAGCCCTTTTGCCTAATAGTCAATTTGATTGCCGATTAAAGAAAGATCCTTGAACAACGTTTAACACTTTTAATGTGTTTAAAGTCGATAAAGTTCTTACCCAAAGAGACATATGGTTATTAAAAATCATCGTATTACTAACATTCAGATGACATCATATAAAGACAGTTTTTAATTATAAATTAATTTAAAGTCTTTCTTAAATCAAATAAAATTATATAATTCTACCGAGTTTTGCAAAACATGAATATGGGACATAACCTAATTGGGTGGGAGACACCTAGGATTGTAACAAGCACAATACTTTGCTACTTCAGGGAAATGGGCCATCATTTTGAACCTTATTGGGTGGGAGACACCTAGGAATGTAACAAGCAAAATACTTTGCTACTTCAGGGAAATGGGCTATCATTTTGACATTCGTTATTATTGATGACTCGACATAATGCAATGTGTTTCGTTATGACTAATTCATCAGGGCACCGACAGATTTTAAACTCACTCCATTTTATTTTAAATTCTGAAAAGTATAAAGTGGATCAATAAACTGCGTAGCCTTCCGCGGTTATTGTCATAAAGATTTAGGTCTACCGGTGGTGACCTTGTTAATCTAGCAGATGAATCAAAACCATGATGTTTTCATTCATTGTCCTACACCACAGGGATGTAGGACATACCTCTCACATGGGAGGCGAAAGTCTGAGTTATTATCTTTATTGAAGCGGTCACCTCTGGAAAACTTAAATCTTAAAAATATTTAAGAAGATATGTTCTGAAATATATTTGTTCACCCTAAACAAGCGGTTTTAAGTGAAGGGGAGAGCGAGTTCAGGCTCTGTCGGCGCCTTCATAAGAGAGACGTACAATGTGAAACATGAAATTGTGTCGAACAGTCAATAATGACGGGTGATGGGACAGTTTCCAGATTTACTGTAGCATTTTGCTTATTGTTAAATAATGAGACATAGCTACAGTCAATCAATAGAGGTCATTGCCAATCTTAGGCAAAGTAGACTTTGAAAAGTCTGGCTCTGGTCCCAGTATTATGACCTGTAGCCACTCATAAGTGTCCGGAGAGTCTAACATCATTTAAGAGAGGACATATTTCGCCTATAACAGAAGACTACCGTTCTGCTTATATACCGAATAAAATAAACCATCTTTACTAGACTGTGTATAAATGTTACTAGTGCTGTCTGTTGTCTAAATTCGAAATAATAACGTTTGCAATATCTTACACATTATAACGTATATTATTGTTATTTGTAATAGTTCCCATTCTTATAATTAAATTTGATAAATGCTTGTGATGAAATTAATCACAAGTAATAAAATAATAAAAGTAATTGTATTGATAAACGTCCCATCAAGTGCCTCTATCAAATTCATTTAGTTGATATATTTTAGACTTAAGTCAGTAGGTCTTTGGCAGGTTTGTATATAATTAAACATATTTGCGAACATTAGTTACACATTAGTCTCAACAACAAAAGGGGGTAATTGTGACTGGTATATAATTGTTAAGAGGTAAAACAAAACAAAGGCGAGCCAGTCTGCTGAAGAAGTAATGACTCCCACTGACCTCTGATGTCTCGAATAACTTACTATTGTATTCCACGCCTTATACTTTGCCATGAAATACAATGCCAACATCGACTTATTTGCTAGCCAAAACTCTTCATAATAACGGATAATTATAGACATCAGGGTAATGGGAAATTTTAAAATTAAAAATAATCTGCTATTTATAAGTAGACGCCTCATAGATATATTTGCGTAATAGACGACCCAAACAAAGATTATAATTTGATGTTTTTTACAATTTTCGTAAAAATTGAACAAGGAAACCAAAACCAAAATCTTGACCAAGAATACATATACATTGCAGAGCAATACAAACATACATAAATAAATATATATTCTTGATCAATGAGTCCCTCCCCCTTTCAAAAAACCACCTCTATCATCTATAATCCCATCCTTATATTTACCCTTTAAAATTCACCAAAATGATTTTGTCGCCAGCTCAATTTTTTTTATTAAAAATTCGTATATGTTTCTTTAATTTCTTTTTACTAAAAATTGGATATATTTGCTTAATTTCTTTTTACTAAAAATTGGTGATATATTTGCTTAATTTCTTAAAATTGGTGATTTTTGCTAATTTTTTTTATTAAAAATTCGTGATATATTTGCTTAATTTCTTTTTACTAAAAATTGGTGATATATTTGCTTAATTTCTTTTTACTAAAAATTGGTGATATATTTGCTTAATTTCTTTTTACTAAAAATTGGTGATATTTTTGCCTAATTTCTTTTTACTAAAAATTGATGATATATTTGCTTAATTTCTTTTTACTAAAAATTCGTAATATTTTTCTAGAAGGAATAAGAAGTAATTGCCGGTCTTTCAACAATAAAAACTTTCCAAGAACTGCCTTGCCTAAGGATTAGTTTTTCCAAGTAATGCTATGATGTTGAAGCCTCATTTTTATTACTTAAAGTTAAAAGAAATCTCGAATTTGTTTATTCTCATTTTTTACACTATAATTTGTTTATATTGAAAATCGACTAACCTGTAGGTTGCGTTTGATTCTTTGTTAAACTTGGTTGATCTTTAATTAAAATCCACCAGTGACCAAAGTTTGGTCTCAGTCTTTGTTCTTCTTCGATTGGTTCGTCGTTTTCATTATCACCATCTCCAACAACAAAACCTGTACAAAAATTAAATTAACAATTTTGGTTTAGAATTGAATGGAACAATTTAACACATATAAAAATTTAGATAATATATTATCATACAATAGTGCAAATTTTATACAAATACTAAGGACAAATAAATAATGTCTTACTAATTATTACACGAGGAGTGACTCCTTATTTATACCATGGGTATATAGGAAAAGTATTGTGTTTGCACAATATGTTTTATGTGTCTTTAAGAAATGTTAAATTATAAAAAAAAATTGTTAAATGAAAAGTTAAATCTTTCGTTTCATGTGTTTTTAACAGTTCCTGAGTGGTTTTACAAAGCAGTCTCTTTGTATGTGAGTGTGCCTTTAATTATTTTAGCAACTAGGATGTTTATGCTTGTGACATAAAAACGTAGTGAAATCAATCTTCAGGTCTTGTCATATCCGGAAAATGTTTATGATGACAGTAAAAATTTTGAAAATTCGTAAAAAACGGACTAATTATCAGATAAATGTCAAATTTGGCTCGCATGAAGTACTTACTGAAACCAACAAAATGTTCTAGGTTTCATCTCATCATCAGTAATCAGTATTGTTTAATTATTATCAAAAGACGCGTTTATGTGTTGTTAAAAATGTTAAACAACAATTTTTAACAATTTGTTAAAAATCAAACTATAACCCTATTGGGTTTTCATTTAGTACAAGTTTTTCAATTAAGTACAGTATTCTAACTTTTCTTTCAATACAGCTAGTAGAGTTTCAGTTGTTGTTGCATCACATAACTTTAAGCAGCATCGTGCGAGATCAGTGCTGTAAATTTGAGGCCTTAAAGTCTAAAGTGGAAAGGATGAGCCAAACGAATCCGATATGGAATAGAAAATTCTGAGGTAACCCGTACCCGTTTTTTCTGAATAAATCATGTTTGTCTTTCTTGGATATTAGGAAAAAGGGTCTAACAACTTGGCCTACTTGCAAAGTGATAACTTATTATAATCAAGAACGAAAACCAATGTAAAGACAGTAATGTTTTATTTTTTGATAGCAAAACCTCAGCCACTTGAAAAAATTCATAAAAACAAAATATTTTGTGACAAACCACAGCAAGATTTTCTTTAACCGCCACTTCTACTGGTGCCCGAGAAATACATTATATATAATGAAACAATAGAGTGATACGTTTAGTTCACATTTTTAGTCGACTCATTGTCAGTCTAAGGACATTATGTGACCGATATATTATCAAGGTTGAAATGACTCTGATACAGGATGTAGAAAGTGGACAGCTCCATATTTCTTATAACTGTAACCTCAGTTTAAAATGACCATTGAGTAATGGATATGCTCCAGTGATTTCGCACCTAAATTATAATTATATAGGCTACACTCTGCAGTAAAAACGTTAATTATTAATTATTTGTCAGTGTAATCTTTTTATATCTACAAAGTTCACTGAATAATGTATCTGAAAGACAATATGGCAATATGTTTTTTTTAATATTCCCAAAATAAATAAAAAATCTTTTCCCTACTACTTGAGTTGAAAATCAGGTTTTCATTCGTAGCGACCTGGCTCCGTAAACATGTTTTTACGTCCCTATGGGCGTAAATAGAGTGCAGTGGCTATACAGAATCATCTATGCCGATTAAAATCAAAGTCAAAAAACAAATTCTAAATAATGTAGGGAATGAAAAAGAGAATTTGTGTAAACAAATTAAAACCCCCTTCCTACAATCGTTATTAACAACCCTTCAAATTGTAACTTCTCAATTCAATCATCAACAACAAATTTTAAAAATTAATAGAAATATATTTATTTTATTATCAAAGTCGTAGGTAAAATTTAATACACGACAGGTATCGAAGAATTTCAACTCTCGTATTATCCTCCTCGGCTAGACCTCGGGAGTCAATGTTAGTTACCTCCCTCGGCCTTACGGCCTCGGGTGATAATGAAGTTTTCACCTGCGGCTTCGCCTTATGTGAAAACTTGGCCTTGAACTGTAAAACTTTCTTCTCCTCCTTGCCGTGTACCTAAATAACTATTGGGTTTCATCAGCTGTACTTTTTTTATTAATATATTTAATTAATATACGTGCCATCTATTTAATTATTGAACGAACGTCAATGAGTTCTTTATTATTTAATTGTTTGTACTCACGTTAACTGCCGTAAAAATTGACCGATTTTAATCAAATTTACTGAGCATGTTGTGCCAATTGCGTTCAGAGCTGTATAGTTTTTTTCCATAAAAAATCAAGTATTATTTTTAAAATGGCGGCTAATATGTTCTAGGTCGCACACATGTTCTTGTTTGTTAACTTGTAAGTTGAACTAACTGACAAGGCATATGCTAGTTCAATAGAACTGACTATAAAAAAAATATTTCATTTAGTAGCACTAAATGCTACATGTGAATGCTTATTTTTATGTGTTAATAATAAATACTGTGGAAATGATCTTGAGATATCAAATCTCTGAGGACTAGACCGATTCCACAAAAGACTATTACTCGTTTTAACCAGTTCTTTATTGGCAAAAGACTAATACTTTTATATACTGGTATCTAACCTTTTAATATTTTAAAATTATATTTTTATTACATTTTGACGTATGTTTAAGTTTTACTTCTGTTTGACTTCTTTGTGTATTGTAGTCCGTTTTGCATATTTTTACTTTTTATTTACTTATTGTTTTATTATTATGTTATATTTATTTGTTTGTAAATATGCACTGATGATGACCTTTTGGTGTTGAAAGCCGGCTTTGTTTTTTAATAAAGTAATTAAGTGGAGAGACTTTTATTTATCATTATTTTAAAATTGTTGAAATGAAAATATTGTCTAATTGCTCTGTGATTTGGAAAAAGTCCACTCCGCACCTTACGCTAAGTAATGTAACAGAATTTCACATTGATAACGAAGGATTGTTTTAGCGGATAGAATTTAATTTATCGTTATAAGTTTTCAAATTTTTATGATAATTGTAGCCGTTTATTTAGCAGTTTTTCCGACCAATTGCGTAAAGCAGAGTGCCTTTAGTGCTTGCTGGGAATATATTAGTGGTTATCTCTTTCTCTTTTCTTAGTAGAAACCTAGGCGGAATTGAGTCTTAAGTGATAAGGCAAAGTCTTGGGGTGTTGT
Source organism: Microvelia longipes (assembly GCA_018340805.1). Lineage (NCBI taxonomy): Eukaryota > Metazoa > Arthropoda > Insecta > Hemiptera > Veliidae > Microvelia > Microvelia longipes. The sequence continues at coordinate 2,901,020 of JACMZG010001911.1, read as the reverse complement.
CTTTCGGACGATGGATTTGAGTTCCTGGTGGTAAGAAAAAGCCCCGAATCTAAATTTCTCCAACTACTACTTAAAAACACTATTTTACGATTTTGCGCTTAAATATTTCACCATAGAAACCCTTCTTAAATCCCTATTTCAGTTTAAACTACTTTTACCTGTTTGACTTTGACAGGTTTATACACCTCCGTGTAATAATTTATTTATAGTTTAAATAAATAATTTAAAGAATAAACTTTTGTGTTGATAAATCAATAAGTTCAAATCTAAAAATAGTCCTGCATATTGTCTGCTAGGAAATATTGAGTCGATAGCTTTAAAATTATTTATTAGTTATGGCTCTGTAATGAATAACTAAAACATTTTTTGTTTTAAGTGTTGAATGAAGCTTCCTCTTCAATATTACTCATAAATTTTCCGAGTTACCGCAGTACCTATTTTCAAACCATAGTTGGTAGAACCAACGAAAGCTATCGAGACTCGTTGATATGGCGCAAATAAATTTTTTATTGAAGGTTTTGCTTTTAAAATACCACACCTACCAAATTTTTCGTAATAATCTGAAAGTCGCCTCAAGCAAAAGGACACAAAAACATCACCGACCTTACTTTCTTCTGTAACAGTTTTATTTAAAATAAAATGAAATCTAGTGACCCGCAAGCTGTTTCACAATTAAACTAAACCCATCTAATCTAGGCACAAGGATCTTAGTTTTTACAGTCTGTTAGACAGTGTTGATTTGAGCTTTTTTGAGACTCTGAAGATCTTGTTTCTGTTGGTATATTTAATTGTTTCGGCTGCAGTGTTTTATCTGCTGGGTATTATTTTGTTGTTTAATTTTTTAAATAATGGTATATTTTAAATGAATGATGTTTTATTCTTGGAACTTTTTTTCCGCCACTAATAGTTTGCTGTCATTTTCCAGCTCTATTTTCGGCGTTCTTTTACGTTTTATGCTCCTTTATAGAAGGAGAACTGTCAGTGGCGAAGAAATGTTTCTAAGTAGTCCTAAACAACATAAATCGCCCATAGTTGAATTTATTTTTAACTTTTTTTTTGTCGCCCTTTTACAGTTTTTCCTGTACTTCTAAAGAAAAGTATTAGGGTTGGAAAAAATTCAAAGAGCAAAATAGTAATTATTTTGGTCATATAATTGAAATATGCAAGAAGAAAACGGAGTCTGATTTTAAATTTCAGTTAGGTTTCAAGTTTAATTTTTTTTAAATACTTAAAAGTTTAATATTTTATCAAAAATTCAAGTTAGGTGTCTTATTGCCCTATTGGTCAATCTTAAACGGTGTATAAATTAAGAGGGGGGGGGGAAGACTTTTGAACCATCATGCATAAATGGTTCAACTTTTCTTAACCAGAAACTTCAAGTTTCTTTTGGTCAAACTTATGCTTAACCATCTCGACTATGAATTCTGCATGTTCAAACCATCATCGAAACGTGACCCCTGTGCCATTAGCTCGATTTTTTCTTTTGAAAATTTGCTCGAATTACGTCACATAAAGGATTACTTTGCATCAATGCAATTCTGGTATTTGTAATGTCGGTTTAAACATCAAAGTAAAATGTTTTACGAAAAGCAATTAAAGTATATAATTTGTAGCTATTATAATATATCTATAATCTCCTATATATAACGATCAAATATAACAAGTCTCTTGAAACAAAGATATTGCTGCTAATAAAATAATTAAAAAAAGAAGATACTCAAGGTATCGTTTTTCAGTTCAATAACACTTATAGTCTTATTATCGTATAAATAACTTGGTTTTACGACCTGCAATAAAATCATAAAAATGGGTTGGCAGGCACTGCGTGAAGCAACTCGCAATTGTTTTCTTATAGCGTTACATCATTTTTATCGCATTGAAAAAGAGGAACGAAATATGTGATCAAAGAAAAATTAAATCGAAAACGGACGTATAAAGGTCCAGTAACATTTCAGTATTTTGACTGTTTCCTGCTATGGTGAGTCGGGTATAGATAGCGCTACTTGTATAGATCCTATTACCATGACATTGATTCCTACAACTATTCTAAATATAGCTTTTAAACACGCACCAATGATTCACATGTAAATCTTAACGATGATTTTAACAATAATAATTCTCTTCATAAGAACATTTTCCTCATTGAGAAAATAAATGCAAGCTGCACCTTTTAGCAATTTTACTTATTGGGGTGTAATGTGATTAACTAGTATATATCTAACGTCACATTGGGTGGGTAGGTTAATTTATGGGTAGATTTTTAACGTCTCATAGGGTAGGTCTCATTTATGGGTAGATTATCTTAACTTTATAGTAGGTAGGTCATTTTATTCATAGATTGCTTTAACGTCACATTATGTAGGTCAGGTTATGTGTAAATGTCACAGTAGATAGGTCATTTTATGGGTAGATGGCTTTAACGTCACAGTAGATAGGCCATTTTATGGGTAGAGTGCTTTAACGTCACAGTAGATAGGCCATTTTATGGGTAGATTGCTTTAACGTCACAGTAGATAGGCCATTATATGGGTATATTGCTTTAACTTCACAGTAGATAGGCCATTTTATGGATGCAATGCTTTAACCTCAAAGTAGGTAGGTCATTATATGGGTAGATTGCTTTAACTTCACAGTAGATAAGTCATTTTACGTGTATACGTCGAAGAAGGTGAGTGAATCTTAAGATTTAATGAACCTTTTCAGGCTTTTTCCTTTCAAAACAAGGCCGGCCTATAAATGGCACATCAAGTTTGGCATGGATGTGTATAAGTTGAACGTGCAACAATGATTACCATATGAATCATAACAACTTTTTTAACTCGTTAAAAAACTTTGTTTTTAACTCGTTAACACTCTTAACTTCGTTTAAGAGTGAAATTAAATTATAATAAAATCTATATATGCCTTTTGCTCTAAGCAATTTTTATTTAATAAAATAAAGTATTGCTTGTATTAGTGGTCTAAAAATAACAGCGTAGTGGTAGTGAGATGACATAGATAGATACTTTTAGATTATTTCAAATGAATCGATTACAGCCATTATGTTCGTTTCTAAGTATTTGTGACGAGGTAAAAACTATTACATATAATTTTAATAATTAAATCAATAGAGTGAATACACAGCGAATTATAAAAAAAAAATAAAAAAATGGGTACGGGGTACCTCGGAACTTTTCCTTCTCACATCGGATTCGCTACGCTCATCCTCTCTACTTCGAACACGCTTAGTTCGTCCTCAGGATATACAAGTCATTAAATTTATACTATAATACTTCTTCGGACTCGCTTCACTCGTCCTCGTATTGTACAAACATGTTTCAATCCCAGCCGGTCACCCATCCAGGCACTAAACAAGCTTGATGCTGAACTTTTCTGATCTAACATAAATCATGGATATTTATCGAATTGAAACGAAACTTAGTACACATACTTATTACTTGAAGAGGTATACTTGTACCAAATATCAACTCAATTACATTCTTTTTCCATTTTTTACGAATTTTTAATAAACGTACACAAGTCTTTTGATAAAAATTGAACTAATGGTGATAATGCGATGAAACAAGATACAGATGTTAGTCTTATACATACCTATATGCATCCAATCCTCAATCTGATTGCAACATTTTTTCGTGTTTCATGAATTTTCTAAATTTTTTCTAATAGCATTACTACACATATAGATTAATTTTCGTACAAAGTTTCCACTCTCTAATAAATGCACTGAGAACTACGATAATAACAGACATACTTACAAACACACACACAAATATATATATATATATATATATATATAATATATATATATATATTATATATTATATATATATATAATATATTATATTATATATATATATATATATATATATATATATATATATATATATATATATATATATATATATATATATATATATATATATATGTATATCTAAATTATATTATGATCGTTACGATCTCTTGTAGGCTTATCTTAAGCATAACATATAATTTATAATGTGAACGCGATATATCTACGATGTTGTTTATCACTAAGTTTGACACGTGTCACGCTGATTACATGTTTATTAATTAAGTAATTAATTTATTTATTGCAGAGCTTAATTAAACATCATTAGCTCCACGCGACTCGGGTAATAATACAAATGCAAGATAAACAACATAAAGGTAGAGAGAGGTATTTGATCTGGCTTGGGGTTAAAAATTAATTATTACTATATTTATTGCATGTTTATTAATTTAGAATGTGTCATAAAGAATATTTTTAATTAAATATCCTGTGAAAACAATAAATATGCGTATGAAATAGGTGCCTATGATGATTCATTTGTATAGGAGTAATACGTGTTTATTGCAGCAAATGATTGCCTTCCTGATAGAGCGTAAAACGGAGTAATACATTAACCTGTGACTCGGTGACTCATTTGAAAGTATCCAGGTGTCGTTGCACTGCGTCATCATCATTACATTGGTTTAACTCTACTGTCCAGTCATCCTATACTAATCCTGTGGCTAGTAAGACCCGACAGTTTAACTCTACTGTCCAGTCATCCTATACTTATCCTGTGGCTAGTAAGACCCGACAGTTTAACTCAATTACACGATTAGAGGTAACTTTTTGGGTGAGTGGCCTGACTGATAATTAGACCACTCACCCAAAAAAGTTACATCTAATTTGAAGATAATAAAACGTAAGAAAAAACACTATGCACATAATGCTCAATGCTGTGTTTCTATTGGCTTATGTCAGATTTAGTTAATTTAGTTTTGAATATTTTAAATTCGACAAACGTTAACAGAACGTAAATCTCTTGCTGCTGTAGTTCTGCACTTTCAGACTGCGAAAACCACTCAGGAGGTCTTTAAAACGTCTGAAACGGATAATTAAAGTTCCATCCCAGTTTTTGATTTATTTCGCAAACACAATACTTTTCCTATATACCTACGGTATAAATGAAGAAAAATAGATATTAATATGGTAGCACTAGCTTTTTAATTTCTGACGTAGTTAGAATTTTCCTAACTTATTATTTCTGTAAGTTTTTAATTCATCTTGTAATTTATACTCATTTGCATGACTAAGTTACCAGTATTCCAATGAATATTATTCTAAAACATTTGTATTTTCCTTTTTCTTTTTTAGATTATACATGAATATGCTTGGAAATACAAGCGAAATATCGTATGAATAAATAAATTAACAACCATTAAGTAGTCTCTTTAGTGTCCCTAACAACAAAATATTGAACTATTATGGAGACCAATAATCACAAAAATAAAAAAATAAAGAAAAATAATTTCTCTCGTCAGTATGATGATGACTCTTATTTGGTTGAAAGCCTGCTTTATCCTCATAACTTGGTAAAAACTATACTTGTAGACAGACCTTTTTTAACCCTTTTGTATTTTAAAGTAAAATCAATTGATTTTAAAGTTTTATACTTCATTATGTTATAAATATTATTAATTATAACTTCCCTGCTTAATTTAAAATTTATTTTTATCATCTCATTAAGGTCACTTTTATTCCAGTCACTTAATATTATAAATACATGATTAATTATTATCAACTTCCTAATACTCTTGTAAAGACCTGGAATCATTATAACTTAATATATTTGTATTGGAGTTATTAATTAGTTTTTATTATAAGATAATGATGGCAAGACTGTAAGCTGCGAGTTAGACTATTGTAGCTTAGCTAGCGAGTTGCAAGTCCGTTGAACTTACCATCAATTTCCTCGTTCCGCTTTTTCTATTTTATCTAATCGTCACATCTAATTCTTGTTCTTTGTTCTGTTTTTTTTTTTTTTTTATTTTTATATTACTAATTATATTTAATTTTATCCTGATTTTACCATTAGTTTTTGATTTTTTTTTAGTAAAATAATTATACTTTTTATTGATTGACCTATATTAGTCTATAGGTGTATATTAGTATTTACCGAAAATCAGTTTATAGGTGTAGTTGTGCCATCCGGAAAATAATTTTCATAACGTCGTTGAACAACGTCAGGTAACATTTCGAAAAATGATAAAACGCGGAAAAACAAAGATTTAGAGAAAAACTGATGCAATCGAACTAAGATTTGACACACATGTAGTAATGTATAAGACTAATATAAGTACCAAGTTTCATCTTAATATCAGCATTAGTTCAATTTTTATCTTATGACTTGTGTACGTTTTTTAAAATATTGAAAAAATCTGATCATTATTCAATTGAGTTGAAATATATTTCAAGTGTATACCTTCAATTAATAAGTAAGTGCACTAATTTTCGTTTCAATATAAGCATATCTATGAGTTTTTTGGATCATAAATGTTAAACTACGTGGAGCTTGTTCAGTGCCTGGATGAGTGTCCGCTGGGAATGAAACAGATGCATTTACTATTAGGGGACGAGGGAAGCGAGATCGAAGACGTGTTGTTGTATAAATTTAACGACTGGTATATTCTGAAGACGAGCGAAGCGATTCCGAAGCATGTAAAATGAGCGTAGCGAATCCTACGTGATGAGGAAAAGTTTCGAGGGACTTCGTACCCGATTTTGTTTTTAATTGATTTGAAAAGAATATTTAATTTATTAAATATTTGGCTGGTTGCCAATTTGGAATCGATCACACTCAACTTGTATCGGCGATCAAGTTGATACAACGTCATGATCAAGTTGATACAACGTCACGGTAAAGTTGATACAACGTCACGATCAAGTTGATACAACATCACGATCAAGTTGATACAACATCACGATCAAGTTGATACAACATCACGATCATCTTACTTCATCAGAGCGACCTCATAAGCGTTGTAACCTCTGAGTTGTAAAAACCTCAAAATGTTAACTTGTAGTTATTTTCCTTGAAATGAAAGTAGTATTTAAAGCTATATTTCCTTTCTATTTACTAAACAATATACGCACACTTACTTATCTTTAGTCTACTCACAATAAATCAAAATGTTTTGAGATAATTTTTTACTCTGATCCAAGCTAAGAATGAGTCAAACTGAACATAAGTAGCAAAGATAAATCATTGTATTTGAACAGTAATTATGGGTTAAACAAATGAATATTGTTTAAACTAAGAGATTGATGAATAAAATATTTGATTAATGACTAACGTTCATTTTATATTAAATAAATAAATAAATAAAATAAAAATAAATAAATAAATAAAACATTTAATAAATTATCTAACAACATTTATAATTTATGTGAAACTCATAAGTAACCTCGTAAGTTTTCCTCATCATATCGTATTTGCTATGTTCATTGTCACCAGGATTTGCTATGTTCATTGTCACCAGGATTTGCTATGTTCATTGTCACCAGGATTTGCTATGTTCATTGTCACCAGGATTTGCTATGTTCATAGTCACCAGGATTTGCTACGTTCATTGTCACCAGGATTTGCTATGTTCATTGTCACCAGGATTTGCTATGTTCATTGTCACCAGTGTTCTTTTATTAATTTATCATTGATTATTCATAAAATACTAATATAAATATAACGTTAAATTTTAGTTTAACGTTTTTAATTAAAATTATATTAAAAGTAGTCCTCGTCAACTAAATGCAGATTCTTGTATTTCGCTATCCTTTTGCCATCTAAGACCGGCTTTATTAAATACTCAGCAGGTGTTTTAAGTTATTATATTTGTTCTTTAAGATCTTTTTTCATTATTGGATATTTATTTATGACACATATTTAAAATAATGTTTTGTTCTTAGCATGGTACCCCTACTTATGACCATCAGTCAACCGATTTTCGTGTTATCAGTAGAATTACATTGTCATATGCTCCTTCTATATTGGTATTTTTCTAACTTAAAATGTCTACTAGATTAAAAACATTATAATTATGATAAAGTTTTCTCTTACGTCACATCATCTTCAATCTAATGATAATCAAAATACTGACAGATATATCAAACCGTATATTCTAGAAATGAAGATTTGAAACTTCAATAAATCAAGGCTGGCAGAGGAGACCTTGACTACAGACAGGTGGGTAGTATGTCGTAGTATGTACTAAGCATTATCAATGATATCTATTTTTAAAACACCCAACACTTATACCATAGCACTTAAGTATTTGACTAATACCATAACATAAGTAATGCAGCTGTAAATTACTCGACATAAATTTATCATTATTTAAACTATATTGCAAAGCCTAGAATGTTCCTTATTGTAATTTATTTAATTGCATATGTGATGTTATGCTATATTATGTTACGTAATAATAATTTTTACTTATGCAACATAAACAATAATGAAATACATAGATTACGCAAAGGCTTGTTTGTGGTGTAACTTCATTATCTATTACTTCGTGTTTGATTACCATGGATCTTAATAGCTTATTTACCGATAATTTTATTGGTTCTATCGGGAACCTCAATACCTTATTTACCGATACCTTTAATGGTTCTATCGGGAACCTCAATAGCTTATTTACCGATAATTTTATTGGTTCTATCGGGAACCTCAATAGCTTATTTACCGATAATTTTATTGGTTCTATCGGGAACCTCAATAGCTTATTTACCGATAATTTTATTAGTTCTATCGGGGACCTCAATAGCTTATTTACCGATAATTTTATTGGTTCTATCGGGAACCTCAATAGCTTATTTAACGATACCTTTAATGGTTCTTCCGGGCAATGGCTTATCCACCTATAATTTTAATGGTTCCAATGGGAACCTCAACAGTTTCACTGGACCTGCGATGATCAATAGTTCTAAAACTGGTTATCATGAGGTTAATAAAAACCAGCCTCTTAAAAACCAGCTCTAATTTAATTTGAAGAAATTGATCTTTTTACAAAAAAATAGTAGACGCTGGGTTCAGAATTTCAAGTATGTCCGAAGTAGGGAATAGACAAATTAGAGGTGTATAAATAGCAACCCTTAAATCTCTTAATAACTATTGCATAACAATATATTATGAATAAAATGTCATATTAAATCCCTAATCTAAAGTTTATACAGATTTTAAGTTTTTTATCTATTGATTTTTTGGAGTTTGTTGTCTACAAGTACATATTATTTAAGTACGTAAAATATTCTCAATTAGCTAACTACTGTCGTTAAGGCGTCAGTTATCTTTGACACCGCGGAGGACTGGGGTTCGCATCCCAGGTTACGCTCTCAGTTAATATAAGATTATTGTTCAAATACCCTATTGCCAACTTTAGTTTTCACTTTGAGCGTAACGGTTGCCCCAACAACTAGAGGTGGTCCCCGCAGGGTTATCCCTGATGGGCCGCAAGGCTCTTAACGGGTATTATTATTATTGTTTATTATTTTATTTTTTCTTAGCTTTTGCCAGTTTTCGTTAGCATTAGTCGGGTATAAAGTACCAAGGCTAATTTAAGGTATTTATTGATTTAAAAATCTTCTGACGGTATTACAGTTGTTAAGAATTGCAGCCTTTTGAATGTCGTGAAGAGTGTTGTGATTTAAGTCCAGAGCTTTAATATTAGTAATAGACTATGAGGTACAACTCCAGTAGTGGACATTACAAATGGTAGGATATCAACCTTTTTCATCTCCCATAGTCTTTGAATTTCACATGACAGCTCTGTGTACTTTCTTATTTTCTCGGCTTCTGTTGTTTGTAAGTTATTACTATTTGGAACAACTAGTATTATTCCAATACAAGTATAATAATAATAATAATAATAATAATAATAATAATAATATTATTATTAGCTAACTAATTCTAAGTTATTTAAGGTCTCTTTTATTAATTAACTGCGTAGGCTTCCGCGGTTATTGTCAAGAAGATTTAGGTCTTCCGGTGGTGACCGCGTTAATGTAGATGAAGAATCTACATGAGCCTACTAATGTACCTAATGTAGCCTAGAATCTACTAGCCTTCCACTGTGGGAGGCATCTTCAGAAATATAGGACATTATGGATAGAAACACTATGCTCTACAAAACTGAACTGAATTCTTAAAATCTGAACTCTTAAAATACTCATCAGTTTTACTTCTCATATGTCTTGATTCTCGTACTAAATTTCATTGAAATCGGTCGAGCCGTTTAGCCTGTACCTCTTGGCCGTTTCGTGGCCCCAGTGACTCTGTGGCCGTTTTGCGACCACACTATTGTTGATCTAAATAATATATCATTTGATACTACCTAGTTTTCCAAAACATCAATAGTTGACACAATAATTGTATCGCACAATTATATTGTGTTCTAAATCTGTTTGTCATATTACTAATTTTTATGAGTGCCCTATTGCCACAATATCAGCAAACTTTCAAATGTATAGAGTTAGGAAAAATATTTAGACTTATTGTTATAGACCAAGAGCCCAGGGGTGTTTTGTTAATAAAAAGTGTAATGGCTGGAACTGGTCTCAATTTTTCGTAAATATCTTCCTGAACAAGGATCTGCAATTCTGCAGACTCGTATCGGATGGGTGTCCCAGGCAGAACGCACTTTACAGGAAGTTAATAAAAAGTGTAATGGCTGGAAACGGGTTTAATTTTTCGTAAATACCTTCCTGAACAAGGATCTGCAATTCTGCCGACTCGTATCGGATGGGTGTCCCAGGCAGAACCTTTGACCCCTAAAGTGCGTTCTGGCTGGAACACCTATCCGATACGAGTCTGCAGAATTGCAGATCCTTGTTCAGGAAGGTATTTACGAAAAATTGAGACCGGTTCCAGCCATTACACTTTTTATTAACAAAACACCCCTAGGCTATTGGCCTATTATATCAACTCATACTGATTAAACATAGTTCTGGAATACTGAAGTTTAGACTCCACTGATGGTGATTCCGTACCTGTTTTTACTTTTCATTGACCTTAAGTTTTCTTCTCATTATTTTCAACTTCATACGACGGTGACAGCTGACCTTGTTTCTTACTTAACCCTCATCTATTCCATTCTATATCTACTGTCACTTATGCAACTAAAATCTTCTCTATTCACACAACTAATCTCATTGATTCTACTCCTAAATCTAATGTTTAAAGAATTGCATCAGTGATTAAGCCTTTAGTTCTTTGCATTAGTAGTTAACTATTAAGTTTTCTAAAGGTCAATTTTTACGTAAGGTGAATTTCCCTAAATGTTGTAGGGTTTCCTAATTGGTTTTATGGGGCAGAAAGTGTAAGGCTGTTATTGTCTCCTTTCGCTCTACTTAGCATTGTGCGAAACTTAAAATGAACTTGAAAAACAATAAATGAGACAATTTTAAATTACTATTGGCTATGAAGAATTTATTTCTAGGTTTAACAAATGTTAGCGATTTTTCTAGGTATACATCTACAATATATATTTTTTTTTTTTTTTTATTATATATATATATATATAATACAATAATTATATTATATTAAATGTATAACATCGCTTTAATATATAAAATAGTTTATTAAATATAATGAAATGAAGTCAGTATTAGTAAATGATAGAAGCAGGATAATAGTATAGTTTAATGATAGTAGTAAATGGTATATGAAGGTTTAATAATTTTATTACGGAGATCTGCAAGCCGGCAAAAGTTGCTTTGGAATGATTGCTTTCTTGCTCACTTATCCAGCTCTTGCTCACTTATCCAGCTCTTGCTCACTTATCTAGCTCTTGCTCACTTATCCAGCTCTAGCTCACTTATCCAGCTCTTGCTCACTTATCCAGCTCTGCTCACTTATCCAGCTCTTGCTCACTTATCCACTTATCCAGCTCTTGCTCACTTATCAGCTCTTGCTCACTTATCCAGCTCTTGCAACTTATCCATGCTCACCAGCTTATCTTGCTCACTTATCCAGCTCTTGCTCACTTTATCCAGCTCTTGCTCTTGCTCACTTTATCCAGCTTGCTCTTGCTCACTTATCCAGCTCTTGCTCACTTATCCTCTTGCTCACTTATCAGCTCTTGCTCACTTACAGCTCTTGCTCACTTATCCAGCTCTTGCTCACTTATCAGCTCTTGCTCACTTATCCAGCTCTTGCTCACTTATCCAGCTCTTGCTCACTTATCCAGCTCTTGCTCACTTATCCAGCCTTGCTCACTTATTCAGCTCTGCTCACTTATCCAGCTCTTGCTCACTTATTCAGCTCTTGCTCACTTATCAGCTCTTGTCACTTATCCAGCTCTGCTCACTTATCCAGCTCTGCTCACTTATCAGCTCTTGCTCACTTATTCAGCTCTTGCTCACTTCCAGCTCTTGGCTCACTTATCCAGCTCTTGCTCATCTCAGCTCTTGCTCACTTATCCAGCTCTTGCTCACTTATCCAGCTCTTGCTCACTTATTCAGCTCTTGCTCACTCAGCTTTGCTCACTCAGCTCTTGCTCACTCCAGCTCTTGCCACTTATTCAGCTCTTGCTCACTTATCCAGCTTGCTCACCTTATCCAGCTCTTGCTCACTTATCCAGCTCTTGCTCATTATCCAGCTCTTGCTCACTTATCCAGCTCTTGCTCACTTATTCAGCTCTTGTCACTTATCAGCTCTTTGCTCACTTATTCAGCTCTTGCTCACTCCAGCTCTTGCTCACTTATCCAGCTCTTGCTCACTTATCCAGCTCTTGCTCACTTATTCAGCTCTTGCTCACTTATCCAGCTCTTGCTCACTTATCCAGCTCTTGCTCACTTATCCAGCTCTTGCTCCCTCTCTTGCTTATCCAGCTCTTGCTCACTTATCCAGCTCTTGCTCACTCCTCAAGCTCCCAGCTTGCTCACTTATCCAGCTCTTGCTCCAGCTCTTGCTCACTTATCCAGCTCTTACCAGCTCTTGCTCACTTATCCAGCTTGCTCACTTATTTGCTCACCAGCTCTTGCTCACTTTTTCAGCTCTTGCTCACTTATCCAGCTTGCTCACTTATTCAGCTTTTGCTCACTATTCAGCTCTTGCTCACTTATCCAGCTCTTGCTCACTTATCCAGCTCTTGCTCACTTATTCAGCTCTTGCTCACTTATCCAGCTCTTGCTCACTTATTCAGCTCTTGCTCACTTATCCAGCTCTTGCTCACTTATCCAGCTCTTCAGCTCTTGCTCATTATCCAGCTCTTGCTCACTTATTCAGCTCTTGCTCACTTATCCAGCTATTGCTCACTTATCCAGCTATTGCTCACTTATCCAGCTATTGCTCACTTATCCAGCTGCTCTTGCTGCTCACTTATCCAGCTCTTGCTCAGCTCTTGCTCACTTATCCAGCTCTTGCTCACTTATTCAGCTCTTGCTCACTTATCCAGCTCTTGCTTACTTATCCAGCTCTTGCTCACTTATCCAGCTCTTGCTCAGCTCACTACTTATCTCTTGCAGCTCACTTAGAGCTCTTGCTTAGATTATTGGTTTATACTTCATAGACGGAACAGTAACACTTTTGCTTGTTTATCAATTTCCCTGGAATTTTTCAAAGGAAATGCGTTATGAATTTCTCTATTGCTCAGCTTTGTAGGCAGTTATACATAGCTCAGATTACGCTAATCTTCAAACTGTTCTTTTGAAACCCCAGAGAAATTGACAGACAAGTTAAAGTGTTACTGCTCCGACTATGAAGCATGAACCGAAAACCTGAGAAGAACTAGATTGATGTGCAAGCAAGCCATCATTCCAAAGGAAAATCGCTCGTTTTGCGTGTCTACGCGCCAGAATTTATTCGTACTTTAAAAGTATGAATATAACGATAAAACGTTATCTTCAGAACCAAGATCCTAACTCGGGCCCCCGGGTTAAGTACTTCGTGAGCTATTGTTCAGAGCCCAAATATACCTGGAAACGACACCCTTACCGACATTTATTGCTTAATGGTTGTATTTTACATTTTCCTGATTCTTGATTTACTTCAAGGATTATCCGAAATCAAGGTTACTTGAAATAGTCCATATCGACTCCAGTCGAAAATGTCACCCTACCGTAATCTATTTTTCCTCTAGAAGGGAGAAAAAAAAAATAACTTTCCACCCTTATTTTCAGGGAGGAAAAACCGTATTACGGCCTGTATTTAGTGTTATTAAAGTGAGTTAGTAGTAAAAGATTTTAAATTAAGCAATACTTCGTATGTATAAATAAAATAAAAGTTTTATTTGTTAAAATTGTCTCCCTTATAGAGGAAAAATCTTGTATGTAGCACGGGAGAAAACAATCATTGCACCCCTCTCTAATTTCCTCCCTTGGGTACGCCTCTAGGATTAAACATAATGGTTCCCTCGGCTTGCCTCAGGACCCACAAAATACTCGGTCTTATCTCTTGGTACGTAAATAACTATTTCATTTTAACCTCGACAATTTAGGTTTCCGGTTACCTACCACGGTTATACGACTTTTTGGTCATTTAGAGTAGTTTTACCCCAATATGACCTTTTTCCTAGAGTATAATTTTGATCCTTAATTTTTATCGACATATAAAATATATATATATATATATATATATATATATATATATATATATATATATATTATATATATATATATATATATATATATATTTGTGTTGTGTGTGTGTGTGTGTGAAGCAAGGTCCGCTCTGTACCCGAGGCCTAGAAGCGGTAAGGGGCTGAATATATCTGTATTTAATTTTAGATTTAACGTATACATGGGGATTTCATTTATACTATACTTGAATTTATATATATGAATGGTGATTTAAGAATATAAATAAGTTAGCCAGATATATATAATAAGTAAGATCAGACTGAGAAGCGCGACGCGCTTAGCATTGAAATACCACTAATTAAATCAATCACGCATTTATATTAGTTTATATACCTTCATTTAAACAATATTAGAGTAATAAGAAAGTTTATATAATAAGAAATTAAAAAGATATTATTTGAAATGACATCGGATGGTAAAAACTCTTACAGACTATTATAACAGAAATCATATTCAATAGATAGTTTCAATTTGTACGTAATATTTTGACATGTTTCTTGATAACTAAGTGACTGATTCTTTATATTTTTATAGGGTGTTTTAAAACGAAAAAATGTTACAACTTAAAGTTACTATTTAGATTTATTAACTTAAGATTTGCATGTTTCACAGCTTCCATTCTATCCAACTTACCTCGTAAGCATTAGGGTATTTAGAATTTCGCTTAACTATTATTTTTAGAATATTATATCACTGCGATGAGAAAATATTGCGTTTGAAACAATCATACTCGTGAATCTGTCTTCTTCTCCACAAAAATGATGGATCTACGCTGAATATTTAAGGAATTTGAGAGATCTACAGGGAATCCTCTCATGCAGTGATCGTTAGGCGTTTAAGAGTTTGTTAAAGTTTCTCATGAATTTAAAAGTAAGGGAAAGGAAATAAAATGTCTCGAATGGTATGATGTATTAGGTAATAAGGAAATATATATTGTAGCAGAGCAGGAATTTAAGATTACCTACTGTTATTTTTTAGCAAATTTCTTTTGAAAAATTCGCTGATTGGATGGATGGAACGCCATGCGTTGAGAAAAAGCGATTCAGCTGTCCCTCAACAAATATGTTTTGTTAAACTTATTTAATATAAGTTATATTAACTTATATATATATATATATATATATATATTATATATATATATATATATATATATATATATATATATATATATATATATATATATATTATATATAATAATATCGAAAATTAATAATATAAAATAATATTAATGTAGAAAAAAAAGATATGTATATTCGCTAAAAATGGAGGCGGGTCTTGTATAGTTATATTAACTTATATATATATTATTATATATATATATATATATATATATATATATATATATATAATATCGAAAATTAATAATATGAATAATATTAATGTGAAAAAAAGATATGTATATTCGCTAAAAATGGAGGCGGGTCTTGTATAGTTATATTAACTTATATATAATATATATATATATTATATATATATATATATATATATATATATATATATATATATATATATATATATATATATATATATATATTATATTATATATTAATATATATATATATATATATATATATATAATATCGAAAATTAATATATGAAATAATATTAATGTAGAAAAAAAAGATATGTATATTCGCTAAAAATGGAGGCGGGTCTTGATCGGTATAACCCTTTGAAGCTGATATTACCTATTGCAGATATAATAATTCTGTATTATTTTAATATCTTTGAATTGAACTTAAAATCGAATTAGTTTTATATCTTTGTAATACTTATGTGATATTTTATGAAATAAACTTCTATTCAGGAGAGTTAAAGTTTGGAAGGCTTGTTAAGCTATCCTTATGAAGCTTTAAAAGGATGACACTTATTATTAAGGATGTCAGGTGTTAAGCTTATTACCGGTAAACCCTTTTTAACTTCAAGGTTTAGTAATTTTAAATTATTATTTTTTTTGATGGGCTATTTCCTTACTTTGAGGTCTTTCAACTCTACCTTAGTATTAGGAAACAAAGAAACTATTGTTAAAGTGTTAGAAACAGATTAAGTTTGGACTTTACAAGTTTCATACTCAGGTAAAAATGGTAGAACTGGTAGAATCAGAAAGTAGAACATATCACAGTATAAATCAGAGAAACTCTTTGAAACTAATCCTTAGTCTCCTTGTTACTCAAATGATTTTCTTTTATCTTTTCTTGTTAAGGTTTTTTTAAGGATGCTTTTAACTACCTCAAGGCGAGTCATTACTTATACATATAACGGCTTGACAGCAGATATTCACGAGCTACTGGGATTTTTAGTAACTACATTTTTACTTTTCCACTTTTAAACCTTAGGTATATAGGAAAAGTATTGTTTTTGCAAAAATATTCCGAAACCGTGGAGTCACCGGAATTACCCGTTTCAGGTGCCTGAAAGACCTCCTCAATAGTTTTTACAAAGTCGTTTGTTCTATGTGAGTGTCTGTTATCATCGTAGCTCCTAGTGTATTTATGCTAGAGAGTTGAAACTTTGTATAAAAATCATGGCTGTAGTTGTGCTAGTCCGAAAGTATTCTTTTTATGACTTCATTAACACGCAATAATGACTAAGCAAAAATTTCGAAAAATCATAAAACGCAAAATAATGATAACATCGGATTGAGATTTGTCACGCATGTAGCCGTGTATAAGACTAACATACATGCCAAGTTTCATCTCATTATAAGCATTGTGTACGTTTTTTTGTACAAAAAATTTATAAAATCAAACAATAATTAAATTTACTTGAAATTCGGTACAAGTGTATACCTTTACGTAATTAAGTTTCGTATTCAAACAACAGGCATATCCATGATTTTGTTTTGGACCATGAAAGTAAAGTAGCATTGAGAACGATCATTAATGTATGGATGACCGCTGAGAATGAAACGGATGTATTTACGGATGAATGTATTTACTGAGTACTTGTTGGATTATAAATTTGGCGAATTGAAAATTCTGAGGACAAGAAAAGCAAATCTGAAGTAAGGAAGATGAGCACAGCGAATCCGATGTGATGTGGAAAATTTCCGAGGCACCCCTTACCCGATATTTTATACTGATTTTTTAAAGCGTAATTTTTGAGGTTCATTTCTGGAGGAAAAAATTGACCGCGCTGACAGGGCAATCGAACTCTCCTATGTTTAGTGTCCCAGGTTACAATCGTTACAATCATTGTAAGAGGCAAATTTATTTTGTGATGGCTGTGTCTATCTTATATACGGCTTGTCTTTAATTCAATAACTGTAGTTCACAGATGGCTTTTATTTCTGATTTTTTTAATTCTACGCTGGGTTTTAGAGGCTTTATCTTTCAAATATCTAAGGCTCCTCCTCAACGAAATTAGGGGGAACCTAAGAACTTTACTAACTTTGCTTACCTAGAGTAGCAACAAAAATGCAACCTTCTCACTACCCACGCTACAAAGACCGCCTTATTTTATTTCCTCTCTTTTGTCAACTACAAAACCATTAAAGTCCAACCAACCGGTGGATTCCTAGATGAATAAAAACCAAGCCGATAGGATTGTATTACTTCGAACTAATAAGACAACGCTTTTCGCCCCTGAAGATGTTTTTGACAAAGGGAACGAAACGTCAGGAACATCAAGTTTTTTCTTTAAACTGAAACTGGAAGAGGGAAAAACTCTTTAGTGGTGCGCTACGCTACTGAAACCTTTTTTCGCGAAACATCAAATTTATTTTAAGTCAGGTCGACATAATCATTACTAGAATACCAAAACTTTTATTTCAAAATGTATAATATACTACTTAATTCATAAATTTTATTCAGATAAAAGATTTAAGAGGTAGAAGGGGATCAATATTTATGTCCTAGCAAATTGCCCACTAAATTAGGACATCCGTTAGATACAAAAGTAGCTTCTGCCTTCAGCGACAAGAATGGCTTGACACACTATGTTAAGCATATTATGACTCTAAGGGAGTTGGTAAAAAGGGCCTAAAATTGTAACGATTTGCCTGATGCAGAATACGAAACTCTTCTACTCCCACTCTCTACTAATACTATTAGTGTCTTAGTTATTAACTTTGTTTACAACAAACAACTTACACAGTGCAGTTAACAACTTTGCCAGAGCTCAATATGCAGCCAAAGTAAGATAAACAGATGATGTCCTCACTGTGATTGATGAGATGTAGTTCCATTAATTTGTATACCTCTATGTCGACGACCTCTACGATCTCTCACGGGTTCAAATGAGCTTAAAGGTAGGAAGGTAATTGGAAGGAGATCTCCTATCTATATTATGTTAGTCTATTATCACAGTCAATATAATAAGGGGGTCATAAAGTGGCCACGGCGAGCCAAGCAGGCCCGCGAAGTGAACCTGTTTTTTAATATGAAATATTTTATACGATAAAGTTTTCTTTCTTATATACTCTAAATATTATCCTTAAAAATAAACTTAATAATAAAGTTTAAATGTTATTCAAGTAAGCGTTATCTCTAATCCAACAGAGATAAACAGAGCTTGTCAACGTTTCAACGAGGACAGCGGCTTTAAAGTAGAGATTACAGCAGATTTATTCGTTGACTTAACACGTGTTACACAGTGATGTAGATTGTTCTTAGGTATTATACATAGGTTAGTTTTCATACTGGTTCCAAGTCAGATATGGGACAAGGATAAGCACATCCTTGCTTTATCTTCCATATTTATAACCCATATTAACACCTCGTATAGACAAAAACTATAACCTTCTAAACATATAGAATGTAATATTGAGCTATGATGTTTTTGACATATATCAAGCATTATATTTAACAACTTTATGGGAACATCTAGTTTTAAATGATTATAATTATATTTCGGAGGAATAGGTTCAGGAAAATAATACAAATAAACTAATTTTGCCGAGATTTTCTTTTTCAATGCTCTGAAATGAAAATAACCAAATCAACTATTACACGGTTGTTTAGAGAGAGAAGTTAAAGTAACCGCCAAAAAAGTTTTGTTTGCATCAAATTAAATAAAAAAGCCCCATTTAGGGATTTTTACTTTTTCTCATTTATACCGTAGGTATGTATGAAAAGTATTGTTTGCAAAAAAATCCGAAACCGGGATGTCACCTGAATTATCAATTTCAGGTGTTTTCCACACTTCCTGAGTGGTTGTTGCAAAGTTGTCTGTATGCGTGTGTGTGTGTGTGCCTGCGTTTGTTATCATATACGACCCAGTGTATTTATGCTAGAAAGTTGAAACTATGTAGAAAAATCAGTCTACCACTGCAGTTGTGCTATTCCGAAAATATTTATTTATGACGTCACTAACCCGCAATAATGACCTCATTGCCTCAGAAAAGTTCCGAGGTACTCGAATTTTTTATTGTACATATTTATTTAGAATTTAAATTACCTACACTGCAGTTTTACCTGTTTTGTTTTAAACTAATTTTTTGTCACTTACTTCAGTTGTTTTTAGAACTTTTCTCTATATAAGCAATCCTGTACTTGTAAGTTTGATTGATATCATGTTAATGACTTAAAAAAATACCGAAAGCTGAGCAGAATTGGTTTCAATTACCTGGACCAATTTCTCCTGAATATAATAAATAATTAAGTATAATTTTATAACATGTTAATTCACTTTTTTTAATAAGTATTTTAATGTAAAAATTGAATTATTATGTGTGAACAATAGTGATAAGATTTTTTTTTTAATTTGGTTGTTTATCACAACAACAACAAAACTATATCAAGCGCAACTTTTTAGCTCAGGCAGAAAGACAAAATTGAAAATTTCCTTTGCTTGAAATTAACAAAGTATAACTGTACAAGAACAATGTGTTATATGGACTAACAGATATAAAGCTGGCCCTATCAAATAAGCATAAGTTTATACATCGTTGTTCTGATGATGACTAATAGGTACTAAGGACTATTAGTACATGACTACTACCTATGATTGGAGGTCATAAGTACTAATTATTAGTCTTAATAGTCATAAGACTATTAAGACTGTAAAGTATTTCATGATATAAAGTAATTCTAACAAGAAACGTAAAAAACGATTATTACTGATACTAATACCATCGATATCACCACTAATTTACTACCATGGACTGAACTGAACCATTAGCACTGATCTAAGGATAATAAGGATTCAGTAGAATTCCCTGAATAGAGAGTTGGTTACTTTGTTATGTCAGTATTAGAGTCTTAATGAAGGCAAATCTGTATTTATCAAGCATTCTTATTTTATTTCTTAGCAAGGGATTACCATTTGTATTTAGAAATGAAGAAGTATCTTTGTCTTAGATTTAGTAGATGTGTTGAATAAAATACTTCATGAAAAGAGCTTAGAGGTATTTAATGGTTGTGCTTTTATTTAGATTCTTAAAAACACAAAAATGAAAACCTCACGGTGTTTTTTTAATTTTTTTTTTCTCATTTATATGGTAGGTATATAGGAGAAGTAATAAGTTGCTTTAAAAATTCGATACCAGAATTCCAACTGCGATATCAGTTTTTGGTGATTTTAAGACCTCCTGAGTAGTTTTTACTAAGTAGTCCGTCCACGTGTGTGTATGTGTCTGTTGTTGTTATTGCACTGAGGTTTTTATGCTAGAGAGTTGTAACTTTGCATAAAAATCAGTCTATAGGTGTAGTACATCCATGATTTTTGTTAGATCAAAAAAGTTAAGCTGCGTCGAGCGTGGTCAGTGCCGGGATGTGGGACCGCTGGGAATGAAACGGATGTATTTACTATCTGAGGACAAGAGAAGCGAGTCCGATAGGTGTTGCAGTATAAATTTAACGACTTGTGCATTCTAAGGACGAGCGAATCGACTCCGAAATAGGGAGGATGAGCTTATCCTCATTCCGATGTATTGAGGATGAGTTCCGAGGTACCCCACACCCGTTTTTTTTAAATGAAAATGTTATTATTACATAATATAAACAAACATACCCCCTTTACTTTATAATAACTACATGCTTCATGAAATTAAGGCCCGTATTCAAAGACATTTTCCTTACCTAAACCTAACATTTTCCTTAAGGATTCCTTTAAGGGGTCCTTAAGGAGACCTAATATTTTCCATACCTAACATTTTTCCTTTATGTAAACCTAACATTTTCCATACCTAAACTTAAACCCTAACATTTTCCATACCTAAACTGTAAACCTAACATTTTCCATACCTAAACTGTAAACCTAACATTTTCCTTACCTAAACTGTAAACCTAACATTTTCCTTAAGGGCTCCCTAAGGAAAATATTAGGTTTAGGGAAGAAAATGTTAGGAAAGTGTCTTTAAATACGGGCCTAAGTCATACATTATAAGAAAATAGACATACATGGAGGCCACGGCTTATCAGCATTATACTATATTATCGCTTATTATATTAAAATATAATATTAAAATACCTATCTATGAGCTCTACTTTGACTCAATTGTCAATATCAGCAAGTAAGTATTGAACATTAAATACTGAATGTTCATTAAGAAGTAAAAAACGTGCTTTCATGAAATATATATACTCTGTTATCTCTTATCACTTTAACCTATTTAATGCAAATAATGGTTAGCGTATACAATACAATACAGTTAATATTTATAATTTTCAATATTTAAATAATATAATACAACTAACTAAAAATTCAATTGTTTATAATAGTTTTGTCATTTATCTATTGTTTTAATTTATTAATACTTTTAGTATTATGCTGCTCGTATAACCATAAATGCTGAAAACCTTGTAATTAAAAAAGTAGGTTGCTGCCAAATTTGCATTAAGAATAAGATAGTTGACTCTTGCAAATGGGTTTATAGTGAATACAGTTAATTTTTATACCTAATGTTTATTTCATAATGCTGGATATTATCTGACCATTAATACAAGAGTAGATCCTATTAATCACCTGAAATGATCACCATAAATATTCACTTGAACTGATCATCAGAATTGACCAGGATGGATGATAAAAGAATATGATGCAAACTTAGAATAATACTGGTATAGAAGGAAAATTGGACAGAAAAACACAATGGAATTCCAGTGGTAACACGAAAGCTAGTTCACTGGTGGTTTTAAGTACGGGTACCACTACAAAAATATTTTTTATCTCCAGAAGGGTAATAATCAAAACATTTCGGGGCTTGTTTTTTATGCAATAATGACCGTCATTATAACCCGGCGGGAAATAATAATTTATTATTTCCCGCCGGGTTATAATCCAGCTCAGCCAACTTAATTATTGAGTAGTTAAAATTACAGATTCAAAAATCTACGTAAAGAATTTTGAGTAAACAAAGTTATGTTGGCAGCACTGATTCATTTAAATCCCAGCTGTCTGTAAACAAATAATTTCTTTATTAAATCTGTTTTGACGATAAATAACTACTTTTTACTAAGTTTTTTCTTATCTTTCAAGTAATATTCCTGTTATATTTATCATAAAAGGATTTAGTGCGGTTGTTTACGATGGAAAGTCATAATGAAATATTAAACGACATAGATAAATTGTTTCCCGATATCCCCGATAATCCTCAACCGCCTTGTATAGATGACGAAGCAAATACGGTTTATTTTATTAATAGAGCATTTAGGTATTTATATATTTTTGTTTATTATGATATTTGTTTGTTATGTATGTATGTGGCTAAAGCCTGGGGATTAAAATAAATAATTCCCTCGGCTTGCGCCTCGGGATTTATGAATCATGATTGCTTCGGCTTTCACCCTTAGGAATCATTACAGTGACCAGGGTTATAATGGGGGTCATTATTCACTAGGTGCATAAATAACTATTTTATGTTGCTATTCTTACATAGTTGGGCGCTATAGCCGCAATTTATTTCTTGTATTTATCATAGAATAATAAAATATTTCTCGATAATATACATATGACATATTTTTTATTAGAATCCTTAAATCGCAAATTGAACTTAATAAAATATAACAAAAATATAATTAACCATTACATATTACATACATTTATAATTAATAAGGAATAGAGCAGGAATTAATAATTCAATTTAATACTTCCACAACCGGAAGTATTACCAACTTTGTTTAAAAAAGACATTTTATTCTGTAAGGTTAGCAGCCTTACTTAAGACCACCAGTGAATCGGCTTTCGTGTTATCAGTATTTCTCCTTCTATGTGTTTTATTCTAATGATACAAACCTACCTAGTTCGTATTATAACACTTGTTTAAGTTTGACTGTTGTGTACGATGCAGCGAAGAGAATCTATATTTAAAATTTTATTCCTGTCTAACGTAAACCTCTGCGTTTCAAGTGGTTCTTAAGTGGACACACAACCAATATAAAAATGATTTGGACATCTTTATCTTAATAGCTCTTAAACATAACGTAGCTTGATTCTTTTCGTGTTTATATCTCCCATTAGCCCTCGATACATTATTTACAAGTTGTAATGCCAGTACTTTCTTTGATTCCCCTAATGTTCATGCTTGTCTTTAAGAATTAAATACATATATGTATACATACACACACACATAAAAAAAATAAATATATATATATATATATATATATATATATATATATATATATATATATATATATATATATATATATATATATATATATATATCGGGATTTCGGACACTTTTTCGGATCGAAATGAGACTGAAACTTGATACAAAAATAAATCTAGTTAATGGCCCCAACCTCATTTTACGAAATATGAGTGACGTCATTAACCCACAATAATGACCCCTTAAGCATTTTTAAAAAAACACAAATCTTTAAGAAATTTTTATATCAGGCTGAAATTTTTTACGCATATATCACTATGTTGGGTTAACACAAAAACGAATTTAAATTTTATTATCTGCATTAGCCTTGATTTTATTTATTGACATATATAACAAACTGTAAACAAATCCCGTTTTTTGACTAATAAATGTGAAAATTTGCTTATATCGTGGCAGTATGCCACTTATATGAACCGTAATATGACTAACTAATACAGGACAACGGTCAAAAGGCATTTTGTTTTTTTCCTTAACGGGGACACTTTGTTATGCGTCAAATTTTTAGCATCATCTACTTTAGTCAAGATTATTGGATGTTTTAATCTAATATGAGCACACCGATGATTATTTGTCACATTTTTGTGCCGAGTAGAAGAAAGAAATAGTAGACACAATGTAACTGTGCCAGAGACTATTGTATCAACTATTCATGTTTTGCAAAACTCGGTAGTATCAAATGATATATGAAAGAAATAGTATTTACAAAATATTAGGATAGATAAAGTAGTATCAGGTCTAATTTGACTTCCTATATGTCGTTGAAAATTCGGTAAAAACATTACCGAATTTTACATGATTAGTTTGTAAGATAAATATTTCCAATACTATTGATAGTACAACAACAACTATCTTGTGTTGTATACTATTGTTACAAACAATATATATTATGGTATTTAGTCACGTAGCAATGTGGCCTCTACTATTGTGCTCTATCTCTGGCCTGAGGCTAACGTGATTTATCTACCTAAGATTTTGGTCATTTATTGCATAAACATTTAAAATTATGCAATTCATGATAAGTAACAATTTTTGACGTTAATTTTTAGAATAAGGGATCACATATTAACTTTTGCTAATAATGAAGTTATTACCCGAAACAGATTTGCATTGCATAATTATTTTTATGATAATGAATCTAAATTACTTAGATTATTTAGAATATTTAATAAGATTAATAAATATCCCTAAAACATATCGTTCAAGAGGCAGGCCTAAAAAATGTGACTCATTTTGTACTACTTCAAACCAAATTTTTTTGAAAATATACCTTAAATTATGAAGGAAAAGCAGAGTCTGCCAATTCAGAGTGGAACCCTTCATATGAATGCGCTCGCTCAGAATATTAGAAAATATCACAAATGCGGAGGTCGGGCATTACCTAATGAATCACTTCAAAGCGAAGTAAACAAAACAATATCAGAAACCAAGACTGATAAGGGCTCATAGATATTCAAGGGTCTTGAATAAAGGGGATGACGCAGGAACATTTCTGACCCCATGGAAGTTGTATGAGATAGAGAAATAGGCGCTAACTTACCTTCCTCTTGGTTATAATGAAAAATGGCGCCAAACGCAGGTTATGTAGCAAGATTGTCAAGTTTGCTTCTCAACTTACATCTGTGCTTCTCGTGATTGTTACATTTGTGGTTCTTGTTAAGTCATTTGTGCTTATTTAATTTTAAATTTTGGACTCTCCTTAGCCACTTCAGTGAGTGATAATTTAAGCGTGTTTATAACCTTCTCAAGCTATAAACAATAGGAAACCATTGAGAGGTAAGTTAGCCTCTAAAATGTGAGACCTGTGCTGTTATAGGAATTGTAAGCATGCCCAGTTTGTACCAAGCATGTGCAGTTATTTTTTGACATGTGTTTCGAGTTGAATTCTCTTAATTTTTGGTTTTCGATTGGGTCACTTTTTTGTATGGCAAATCGTCTTAGCGTCATCCCCTTTATTTAAGATCCTTGGTAGAATTATTATTTACTATTAGAGGGGGTTTCAAAGAGGTAAACAAGCCCTGAGGGCCCCAAAAATATTTTCATGCCCCTCAATGTTTTAAGGTAGGATATGCCCCTTCTAGTATTAAATCTCTATGATCAAGTAACACATTTTGTTCTTATCAAAATTACGTATTTTGATACGAAACAGGTTGGTTTTCATGGAGATGTATACTAGAGGAGGCCTATCTCAATACATTAAGAGTCCTGAAACATCATTTTGGGGTTCTCAGGGGCTCTGTGTTACCTCATTGAAACCTCTTCTAAGAGTCAGTTAAGGTTATAAGAAATCAATTTTTTTTCGGATTCAATTAATATCGGGCGGAATATTTCTAACATAATTTAAACAACTTTTAAATTACTAATGAAACGAAGTAATGAACATTTGTTTCAAATAACATCGGAAAAAAACTTTTAATGAAAACAACGATTAATGAACATAAATGACAACATTTATGTTAAACAACAAAAGAGTCAATTAGCATCAGACAGAATATTGCTAATCAAAACGAAAACTAATATAATCACAAACTCGGGCCGCTTCGCACCCACATTATTGCTGTTTTGTATTGATTGTTGTTTTATTATTATTTTTTGTTACATGGCATTTTGCCATGTATTTAGCGAATTTTCATCGCCTCGATATTTTTGTTTTAGTATTTATTGTTTCATGGCATTTTGCCATGTATCTAGCGAGTTCATTACCTCGCCTCACTTGCGGGCCTGTGAGCCAGCTACGGCCTCGTTGGGGCCATATAAAGTTCTTTGAGTAGCATTTTGTAAAACATTTAGATAACTAATTTGCATTCTTTCCTACAATCAGTACAGAGGGTCAACATAGACTTAAGTTTCAACAAATCAGTAGGGTCTTGTGTTGAAAAATTAGGGCAGGTAAAAAAGGTCATAAAGTATACTGCATTATTTTTACTAAATGCAACTTCTGAATCATTTAAGTATTTTTTTCTTACTTAGCACTAGAGGACATTTTTGGTATCAGGAAGCCAATCTGAATCGAACCCCCCTTCAACTTCCGTCATCCAAACAACCTCATAAGTGTAATTTCCATGATGAAAATTGGCTAAAAGAATTCATGGCTATGTTTTGTCTGTTCCGAATAATGACGTAGATTACACTTAAAACAGTTACGATTTAGAAATGTAAACAACGTCTTGACGTCATTCGTACGACAGGATAGTAATGAGAAAATTTATCCAAATTGACTATTAGTTAGTATTAATAGGCTTTGTGATAAAGTTAATTAATGAATGGAAAATAACTGTTAATTATTTAGGATATTCGTCTTATCTAATAAATACCTGATGTGCTTGAAAAAGTAACTTTTGTTACTTTAAAAAACAACAAGCCCTCGGCCTCTTTGCTAAGGGAGCGGCGTCGGAACTGCGCCTTGCTGAGGCCGCTTTGCGGTCACATGGTTGTTGCACTTTATCAGCTCGTATTACTGGTTTATAAAAGTTTCATTTCGATTAAAGAATTCGTTTGAAAGTTATCGTGCGCTAAAGAAACGTCAATGACTAAAATCTGGTTATACATACATACATATACATATATATATATATATATATATATATATATATATATATATATATATATATATATATATAATATATATATATATATATATATATATATATATATATATATATATATAAGACTGTATAGGATACAAATATGAAGCCTTAAACTATTGGACCAAGTATGACTGACTTAAATTAAAAAGATGTTCTAATAATAGATATACATTTTTTAAATATATTAATAGATACATTGGAGGCGGACATCTGTTTAAAAATCATAGATAATGATTTGAAATATAAACTACTTCCTTGGATATAGAGTTGACAGTTTATCATTCATTATTCAAAAATTTATTGGTTTTTCAGTTTCATTGTATTGACTTTTAGCTTGTTACAGGTAAAGTGTAAATTATTAATATTGATGTAATAAACGTTGCAAGGCATCTGTTTTTTGTGAAAATTATTTGTTTTACTTTTATTTCCTTTCTCTTCTATTTAGGTCATTATCTCTATTTATTTATTTCTATTCTTCAGTTAGAGTTTATTGCAACTTAAGTTTCAACTTTGACCAACTAAAAGGTTTTATTATTAAATAGTAATTTTTCAAGTTCGTACCTGCTTTGTAGTAAGAATAGCAATTGCCTTTTAGCGAATTTTCATAATGAAAATGACGCTTATGAGGTTGTTCGGATGACGGAAGTTGAGGGTGGGAGTGAGTGGAATCGGTTCCTATTGGCTTCCTGATAACAAAAATATATGTCCGAAAAAGTATTATATATATATATATATATATAATATATATATATTATATATATATATATATATATATATATATATGTATATTATATATAATATGTATGTAAGAGTTTCTACCCTTTCGTATGGCGAACGATAACTCTCGAAGGCGTTCTCAAATTGAAACGAAACTTTGCAAATCGCGAGATGTCGAGGAGGTTACGAGGCCTATTGTTTATAAAAAAATTATGACGTCATCAATCAAAGTTATGACGTCATGAAAAAAAAATTTTTTGAAACTTGAAATGGCTTTAAAAACAAGGTATTTCGTGTTTAGGTAGACGGCTAGCTGAATCGATTAAGACCAATTTCAGCTCAATCGAACCATCACAAATGGCGCAATCGGTATACATATATATATAATCTTGTATATATGTATACGTCCAGGTCAAAGACTTGTACGATATTGTTGGGTTTAGTAGTGCTAGAGGGTGGGGATATAGTATAAAAGATGGACCTCTACCTCTTGCTCCATCCTGGTAAGCCTGCTGTCCCAGAAAGACAGGACAAAAATGACTTCCACTAAACCACGCCGAACAAAGCAGGCCCGTAAAGCGGAAGAACCTCGAGTAGTCTTTATATGGTCGAAGTCATTCTAAAACGATTGCGACCGGTTTCAGCTCAATCAGACAATCCTAAGATAGATGGTTCACTCCCGAGTGTAGTAGGAACACTCAATTTGACAAGTTTGTGTTTATGATTTAAGTTGGGGGTCTCATCACTATAGTCTTGAATAGTGCTAGTAGTAAAAATATATTTGCTCTATTCTCTACTAGATTGTGCTGTAGTATTTTTTTTAAAAACAAACAATTGCCAATCGTTTAGTAAAATAAAATAAAAGTAAACAAAGATCTATGTAAAAAAATATGTGACAGTTTCACGCTGTCACCACTAGACTGTACTACTTGAGCCTCCTGCATCCCATCAACTATTTTTTTTTAAATCTTTGAGTGAGCCATCTATGTTAATATTGTTTATCTATGATCCTAAGTGACGGAAACGGTATTTTTATTTAAAAACAAAAATCATGAATATATTTTTGTTTATAATGTTTCTTAATTTTAATATTATAGCATACTATTAATAATAGAGTATTAATAAAATCTCAATTAGTAAAATCAAGTTTGTGAGAAAGCCACTCAGGCCCGCGAAGCGGGCCTGTGTGGAGAGGCTGTGAAAATTCGCTAGGTACATGGCAAAATGCCATGTAACAAGAACAATAATGAAACAACACATCATACAAAACAACAACAATGTGGCCGCGTAGCGGCTACGGGCCGAAGGCCCGTATTTAATAAATACAAAGAGAAATGCATTTATTCTGCAAATACCTTTATCATACAGTTCTCTGTAAATTTTATTTCTCCCCCAAGGGAAGAACAAACAATACAAAAGAAAATAACGAAAAAAAAACAAAGAATGCATGTTTTATCAAACAAAGCCGACTTTCGGTCTTACAGACCATCATCAGTGGCTGGATACCTTCAGTCAACATCAGGACTCTGTTCTTCTATAATATAAAGCTTTCTGACAAATGATAGTCTAACTTCCTTCTCTTTTCACCAGTAATTCATCTCCTTCTATTTATTTATTCACCGACTTTTTTACCTACTTTAGTAATTTAATTATGTATTTTCGTTTTATTCTTCTTTCTTTTTCCTTTTTTATGTTAGTCATTATACTTTGTTGTTTCAGACACTGATGATGGTCAGTAAGAACGAAAGTCGGCTTTGATTAATATAACAAGTTATTGTGGGGAGACTGTTTTCTTTTAATTCCTATTGTGAGACTCCACAGCTCAATTTAATCTACTATAAAGAATACTTGATTATAATTAGTTGGTTCGATTTCCCAAGCTGTCAAATGCTGGTGTCGTCGAGACAGCTCGAATTACTGAGACACGGAAAACTTTTCTTATGTTAAAAAAACCTATTGTTTAAAAGGAAATTTTTAAAAATTTAATATTAATAGCCATGTTTTTTATGCTTTATTTTCAAGTACCATGTAAAGAGAATTGCACATGACACTTTAAATTTATTGATAACCAGTTGGTAGTTAAAGTTAATCTCCGATTTTAGAGCTTTATATAGAAATAGATCTTCTCTTTGATTATATCTAGTAGGATACTTAATGCTTTCATTTAATTAATCAATATTTAATAGATAAGGTTAGTTATCAAGGAATATATGCTATAATTTATAATGTTTTACAACATATTGTTTCAGTTAGCTAAGGTTTAGGTTACAGGAAACGAGATATAAGATTTTTAACCGAATCAAGTGATTTATTTATTAAACTAAACAATGTTTATTCAAAATGAAGTTGCTTCTGTCGCAGGGGGTTAGTATTATTAAGAATAATACTAAATATAGAAGGAGCCTTACTGATAACACGAAAGGCGATTCACTGGTGGTCTTAAGTAATGCTGCAATAACAATATACAATTTTCTTATAACAAAGTTGGCAATACTTCCGGTTGCTGAATTTTTACGTTCTATTATTAATTAATGATTGATTATTCATAAAATACTAATAAAAATATCGGTGCATTACAATATTTTTAGCATTTTAAATTGTAGTTTAACGTTTTTATTTAAAATTATATAAAAGTAGCCTTCGTCAACTAAATGTAGATTCTTGTATTCCGCTATCCTTTTGCCATCTAAGACCAGTTTTATTAAATACTCAGCAGATGTTTTAAGTTATTACATTTGTTCTTTACGATCTTTCTTCATTAATTGATATTTATGACACATATTTAAAATGATGATTTGTTGTCAGGGTGGTACCCCTAATTAAGACAACCAGTCAACCCATAGAGATATATTACTAGAGGGGCCCTATTGGTTGAATTTTGAAACATCGAAAAAGTAACCTGACCACATTCGATTATCATTATCATCAAATAAACAGAACAAAAAACAGTAAATTATATAGTAGAATGTTTAAAATACAAATCACAACACAAACAATCTGTGGGAAGCCCAAAACAATTGATTAATTATAACCTCAACTCCCTCTTGGAGGAGGTTTCAATGAGGTTACACAGAGCCCCTGAGAGCCCCACTAAAAATGTTCCAGGCCTCTCAATGTATTAAGATAGGCTATGCTCCCTCTAGTATATAACTCTATGAGTCAACCGGCTTTCGTGTTATCAGTGGAATTACATTGTGTTTACGGTCCTGTGCTTCTTCTATATTAGTATTATTATAAGTTTTAGACTTATTGAATCAATGCAATTAACTTAAATGTAGAGAATTTTAAAAGATGATTTATTTTCAAACATCAAATGACCTACTATCTCAGTTAAAATATTTTGATTCTAAGCAACAAGAATAAACGCTTTTCCTGTCTGTATTTTTATGAATAATTATAAATATAAAATTATACATGAATCAACGCTCGACATATGAATATTAATATGTAATATGAATTTAATGGTGTATATTTTCTCATTTTTTATCACTTTTATAATATAATATACTATGAGTATTGAAATGATTTTGAAATGTAATTCTTTTTTACATAATTTTTTTAAGCTTTATAATAGTGAAAGTATTAATGGCCGGTGTTCATTCTTCTCACAGGTCTATTACTTACTTCAATAGAAGTATACGAGCTTAATCAAGTAATTTAGTAAAGTTCAATTACAAGCCGTTAGAAATACTTTTAATGACAGAGATGTTGGCCGCTATTTAACAATTTCTTTAAAAAACTCTCCTGGTTAGTTCCTGACTTTTTCCAAGCCATTTCAAGTGCTAGAGAAAGGCTAGCATAAACCTAGGAGAAGTCTCTTTCCAGCGGGTGTTATAAATGTACTAAAATAAACGCTCAAGCTAAGAAGAAGCATGAAACAAAATAGGAGAGGTTTTTTAATCATTCTGAATACGAGCAGTGATCATTCTGAATACTGGCCTCGATCATTCTGAATACTAGCCGTGATCATTCTGAATACGAGCAGAGATCATTCTGAATACTGGCCTTGATCATTCTGAATACGAGCAGTAATCATTCTGAATACTAGCCGAGATCTTACTGAATACTGACATTGATCATTCTGCATACGAGCAGTTATCATTCTGAATACTGGCCTTGATCATTCTGAATAATTGGCAAATTTTGGCAATTGTTAAGCATACTTTTCGAAATTCACCTTATATATCAGTTATTTTACTATAATTATTTCACCGCTTATATAAACCTGGCTTATAAAATATTCAAATGTAGATTGCTATTGTTAACTGCAAATGACGACATTATGTCATTAGTTAACATTGTTTGTTCTTATGAAACAAAAACCCGACATTACTGCCGCTGAGCTTCAAGTATAAATTATTTTATATACCTTATAATTATTATTATTTATATAATTATTATAATTCTATATTATTTTAAAAGGTTTTTTGGACGTTTTTTGGATGAAACTTAGCACGAAAATCGACCTTTTAAATGTCACAAAGTCAATTGTTTAAAGTGTAAATGTTGTTATTAACACACAATAATTACTCAGCAAAAATTTCAATAACTCATAGTACCTAGAAAAGGCATCTGATCCGTTTTATATACACATATACTAGTATGTATTTTCAACACATAGTAACATTAGTTTTGATTTTATCGTTTGACAAACGTAACTTTTTAAGACATTTAAGATAACGTTAGGACATTAACTACGACATTAGGAAATTCGCTTATACTGTGGCATATGATACATATAAAATTACTAAGACAAACAGCTACAGGAGAACAACCATTGTGGTCGTTTTAAATTTATAATACAATATTAAACTCTCTTGAAGATTTGGGTCTTCTGTTGGTGACCGCGTCAATTTAGATGAATAATCCGACGTTTCGCTTCCTCTATGGGAGGCATCTGCAGGACATCATGGATAAAATCACAATGCTCTACAAAACTGAACTGTTCAGTTCAGTAACATTCAAAACTGAATGTTCAGTTTTCTAGAGCATTGTTTTTTATCCATGATGTCTTACGTCTTACATCCCTGAAGATTTTCACAGTGGAAATGAAACGTCGGATTCTTCATCTACATTCAGTGTTGTCTTCCGGTCATTACCGGAAGACCCAAATCTTCATAACAATAACCGCGGTAGTCTACGCTGATTATTAAACTTCTTAATATACTGATTAAACAACATGATTAAATGTAGATATTTTTAAGTTATCCTTAAAAGCTTTAGGATAACTTATGAAAATGTAGCTGTAGGCTTCATATGATTGTGTTATGACTTACAATAATCTTTTTAACGTGTTTTCTCTATCTCTACACAGTTTTTAAAACTTATTTCATGATGCTTTTTTTATAATTATTTAGTCAAATATACATTTCTAGTCTCTAAAGAAATATCCATTTAACTAATAAGGGAGAACTGAATACAAATGCTGGTATTTTAATTTGTGAATTTGGCGCGAAATAACGTTTTCTAGAGTTTTACCGCCAATGTTTTTAGATGTTCCCTCAAATTTCTTTATTTTACAAAACTTAAAACAAACTTCTTTCTTTTAAGTGAATCACAATTGAGAGAACATTTAATTAATTTATTTGTAAATTAATAAAATTGTTAGTAATTTATTTATTACTAACAACTTTTAATTTGTATTAAAAGTAAAATTGATGTATGAAATCAAATCATAATGGAGGAAGTTTAAAATTATTCGATATTAAATAATTACAAATAATTAATGAATAAATTTGGCTAAATGAAATAAAAGCTTACCATGTTTATCTGACATTGTAATAGTAAAAGCCGCTGAAAACGATCCAGCTAAAATGGCAACCGCCAAACTTTGTATAAATCCCGACTTCATTTTGATAAAAACCGATTTGATTGTATAAAACAAACTAAAAACTATAAATTTAATAGCTTAAGTTCACATTTGTTTTTCGTTACTGACGAAGATATAACGGATTTAAGTTAACAGGTTGGACACACAAGCGAAGCGTTTTGATCGAGTGGTTACACTGTACTGGAAGAGTTGTAAGGTAGTCAAGGTGGTGTAGCTCGGCAAAGCTAAGGAGTCAAAACCTCCCCCTACCCGCTGACTTATAGATTCACGCCGTAATTCGGACCCACCTGTAAATCTGTTATGGCCGTGAGGTTAAACTGCTTATATCTTGTTCCATAAGACCTAGACCTTAGCTAACTGAAAATATGCTGAAAGAAATGAAAACATCACATTCAATCCCTAATAGTAACGAAAGCTGCATTTTTCTCTATTTTAGCTTTCTCATCTTTTAGTTATGTCAAGATTTAAGTTAAACTTTTCTTTAAAGTTTTTTTTTTAACTTTATTGATTATTGTCTACAATAAATGTATTTGACATACTGCTAATGCTGGTTAAAGTGACTTGGCAGTCTTGATAGGAGGAATCACCCAGTGGTGATACTCCTTGGCGTGGTTAGGTAAATATTGACATTTTACTTACAATATACAAATTTTGCTTGAACTATATTGTCTTGACGAGTCTGTGGTATTGTCTGTGTATGGTTATCAAGGTCAATATATGTGGTATGAGGTTATCGTGACATGAAGTCATCAAAAGTGTCTGTCTGTATGTGGTTATCAAGGTGTATCAAAGTAAATGTATGTGGTATAAGGTGATAAAGGCGTCTGTATGAGGTGATCAAGGTGTCTGTCTGTATGTGGTATGAGGTTATCAAATTGTCTGTATGTGGTATCAGGTAATCAAGGAGTCTGTCTGTATGTGGTTATCAAGGTGTATCAAAGTAAATGTATGTGGTATGAGGTGATCAAGGTGCCTGTTTGTATGTGGTATGAGGTTATCAAAGTGTCTGTATGTAGTATCAGGTAATCAAGGAGTCTGTCTGTATGTGGTTATCAAGGTGTATCAAAGTAAATGTATGTGGTATGAAGTGATCAAGAGGTCTGTTTGTATATGGTATGAGGTTATCAAAGTGTCTGTATGTGTTATCAGGTAATCAAGGAGTCTGTCTGTATGTGGTTATCAAGGTGTCTATCTGTACATGATATGTGGTTGCGTGTGTTATCATGGGAATTCCCTTGATAATACCCAGCCTCAAGTAGTTTGAATAACGGTTCCAGGTTAGGTTTAGGTAAGTTTCCTGGAGTGAGTTTTAGTTGGTAGTAGGCACGCCCTGAGCCCAACACTGTTGACAGAACGATGTCTTCGCGCGTAAATAAATTTCTTCCTCTTTTTTTATTGAGAGATTCTGGGTTCTGAAAAATTAAAATTAAGTATGGAGCTAGCGTCAGTTAATGTAGAGTGGCCGCCTGGAAAAAGAATCTATTACTAAGCCTAACTTTAAATACCTCATGGACCTGAAATTCGTAGAGACTAAAATCATGAATATACTTGATTAGAAATAGAGAACATAAATGACTGAGTCTCTCAGTAATAATTATAATTTATAGGAACTTGTAATTTACATAGATTTTATGAACAGAATTGTATAAGATATTTATATCATATAATTAAGAAGTGTTTTTATACGTTAGGTTTATAGTAATTAGTCTCCGAGATTATGTCTTATAATGTTTGTTTATAATATTTTGTAATTGTATATAATAAAATAAACTTTATTTCCCTATCTTTAAGACACTAAAGCATCTAAAATTCCTGTAATTAAACATGCTATATATATAAAAAAAACATACTCAGACAGACCCACACACAATATATATATATATATATATATATATATTATATATATATATATATATATATATAATATAATATATATATATCCCCTCCATGATCCCAATCTCATATATTCATTTTTTCCAAAAATTCTATAAAACTAACGATTCAAGATGGAATTTATGAATGAATGTTTTTCATTCATTCTACAAACCCAAGAATGAATGTTTTTATTTATTTTGTTTAAAATAATTTTTGTATGTCAAAATTTGTAGGTAAGTAGGTTTTACTTTAAATAAAAGGTGGGTCCCTTATCATACTCTTACCCCATTTTAAATAGTATGATAAGGGATTCACCCTTCATTTAAATTAATACCTTCTTATTGGATACATTATTGCCGTAAACTCCCTTATATATGCTCTACTTAAAGCCCAAAGCCTTTCTACATACTCCAGAATGGATGTATTTGTGTATTTTATGTTTAAGATAATGTCAAAAAATGTAGGAAAAATTTATTTGTTTTGATTTTGCGGGTGGGTCCCTTATCGTACTCTAATCGACCCTTGAGAGCTGATTTAACGGCACTTCTTTAGATAGTTACTCCCTTTTTGGGGAGTACTATACTGCTTTTTTTATTTATGTGACCTTCTTTAGATTGTTACTCCCCTTTGACAGATCAGACTGGTTACTCCCTTTTTTGGTTACTCCCTTAGTTTTTTTGATTTTATTACTAATCTTTATATATTTTACCTTATTATACGCTCTTACCCGGGGATGTAGAAAAGCATTGGGGCTTTTGTTGGGGTTAGAATAGGGGAAAGACAAAGATATGGCATCTTAACTTAGGGGAGTAACCATTTAAATAAGGTCTCTGAGTAACCTTCTTCAGATGGTTACTCCCCAACAACGTTATGAGGGAGTAACCATTTAAGAAGGTCTCTGAGTAACCTTTCAGATGGTTACCCCAACAACGCTATGAGGGGAGTAACCATTTAAAGAAGGTCTCTGAGTAACCTTCTTCAGATGGTTACTCCCCAACAACGCTATGAGGGGAGTAACCATTTAAAGAAGGTCTCTGAGTAACCTTCTTCAGATGGTTACTCCCCCCCCTATGAAAGGAGAAATCTTTTCAGATAGTTACTTCTGTACATCACTATCTTATACTATATAATTCATGCTCATCTCATGCTCTATAGTTAGACTTGTACCAAGTTATGTATTTTTTCCATATTTACAATTATTTAATGTCATTTGTCATTTTAGTTTGACATTTTCATTTAATTTTTAACAAATACCTTAAATCTATTAATATATTTAATCTATTGGTAAAATAATCACAGTTCATTTTATATTTGACCGTGGAAATCTCATTGTGTACGTTTTCTCAAGTAAAATCGAATTGATATTGATATATAACTATACAAGTGTTTTCAAAGTAAGTAAAACATTAGAATGTCTTTACTTGTATGTTTCTGTAACTCTTTTATTTATTGTGCTTTTATCAAATATGCTTCCATGTTGTCTATGTATATTGCTTTTAGTTTTAGGTTTTAGTGTTTTTAATTTTACTTAAACTCATCATATATTACTTACACATTATTTATTATAATTATTTATCACTTTATTATTAATTTAAGTACTTTATTATTTATAAATATTATTTCTATTTTCTATAAATATTTACCTATTTATTTATGATTTTACTACTTATTTTATTTTATTTCTATACGTTTTTTCCAATATTCCTTTGTGGTACTTTTAGAAAAGGTGTCCCTCATGTGTCCATGTATTATCAAATCCTGTCCCATTAAAGGTTGAATATCTCCAATTTATTTATGTTAACTTCTTTATATTCAATACTTGGTCTATACTGTCGCCTCATGAGTATTTATATGGCAAAATTACCACTTTTAGAGGATCCCTTTCCTATTAACTTTCACTTTTCTTTGTTTTTAATTAACATTATTGCCCTTCAACCTCTCCTTTTCTTACTTTGCTATTAGGGAGCAAATATCTACATCAAATCCTTGGTTACTCCCTTTTGGGGAGTAACCATC
This sequence comes from Microvelia longipes, assembly GCA_018340805.1. Lineage (NCBI taxonomy): Eukaryota > Metazoa > Arthropoda > Insecta > Hemiptera > Veliidae > Microvelia > Microvelia longipes. The sequence continues at coordinate 2,863,050 of JACMZG010001911.1, read as the reverse complement.
TGGGGGAGTAACTATCTAAAGAAGTACCGATTTAACAATAATTTTTCCAAGTAAAGTTGGAACTTTACTTTTATTACTCGACGTTACGCTAGAAACTTAAAACTTAATTCAAACTTGAATCAAGTGTCTATTTTGATGTCCAGTAAAATACACTTTCTTCATCCAACCAGCACTTTTATAAACTTTTCTTCAATTATCACAATGTTCCTTCTTAATCAACCATCAGATTTTAAAGTTTAGGGTTCGAGCAACTCTTTCACAATTAATTTTGGTTAATTTCTTCCACTCTATCAAAGCTTACAAGTAGTAACCCTAAGTTTTGAGTAACATAAAACTTTTATCAAAGCACTTTGATATCATTCACTCTTTTGGCTTTATTTATTATTGCGATTTTTAAAATGTCAAAGATTAGGGTTATTTTATAAAATGCAAAAAATATAAATTCCCTGTAAATTAAAGACACAAAATATTTGTAAACAACTGTTAATCATTTGTTTTTATTTTACATCGTTGCTAAGGCAACGATGTTTGATTGTTTGACACTTTGTTCATTATTTTTATATATTTTTCATTTCATAGGTTGATCTCTAAATTTTATGCTAAGGTGTGTTTAAAAGCTTGAAATTTAATTATTCTGTTTCAGACTAATGAAATCTTTTTAATGAACAACCTTACAAATTAAATTTCAAACTATCACTCAAGATGACTAGCATATTAAGAGAGAAGAGAATAAGTTTGAATTAGCTGGCCTGTCCGAGGATAAACAACTCTGATGCTGCCTTCCGGTAGAGTATCAAAATCTCAACCATCATAAGGTACTGTTTTCCAAACCTTCTATTAAAAGCGCGGCCAGTGCTATTAAACCCATTAATGGGTTCCGTAAAATAGGGGTTAAGATAGATGATGATATAAAGAGAGAATATTTTGATGCAGATCAGAATGTATGTTATAAAATCATCCCATTAGAAGAATCATCTAATAATATTGACTCTGTTGCCATGGTTTCTAAAAAGTCAGATGAGGAATTTTTTTTAATTAAAAGAATTAATTAGAAAGTAAATTAAATAGTGGAGACAAAAGTGCTTGGCCTGTTATAGCCAATGAATGTGTTAGTGAATATAATAAAACAATTCATAGCTCTACTAAATTTGAACCTGAATATTTATTGTTTGGTACCCAATCAAAAATACCTCCTATTGATCTACCTAAAAGAAACACAAAACAGGATAGAGAATTAGCGTTTTTAAATTCTATGAAAAGTTTTGAAGCTAACAAGAAAAGATTTGATAAAAACAGAATAGAGCATGAATTTAAAGTTGGTGATCAAGTGTATGTTGTAAACGGCAACAAAATAAATAGAAAGAAAATGGATAAAGTAAGAATCGGACCTTTCACCATTCTCAAGAGGATATCAACATCATTTTATGAAGTCGACTCTGGAAAGAGGAAAAAAGAATCCAATTTTTTTCACTGTAGTAAATTGTCACCTTTTCACCAGAAAAATGACTTGGGAGGGGTAGGTGTTAATAACTGTTAGTTATTTGTTTTGTTTTTATTTTATTTTACATATCGTTGCCAATGAACATATACTTTGTTCATTATTTTTATATATTTTTCATTTCATAGATTGATCTATAAATTTTATGCTAAGGTGTGTTTAATAGCTTGAAATTTAATTATTCTGTTTCAGACTAATGAAACCTTTTTAATAAACAACCTTACATATTATTGAGCGAGAAAATCCTAGGAAATGTATCAAGCAAAATGCTATGCAACATCTGGAAACTGATCCATCACTTAAACTGATCGTCATCGTTGATGGCTCGACATAATGTAGCCATGCATGATGGCGGCAAGTGAGCACCGCTCTTCTCTGGTAAGTACTTCACATTATATTCTTCGGAATTAATTGAAAGTCTGTCGGCGCCATGATAAGTTAGACGTAACGAAACAGAGAGGGACAAGATATTATATTGACCCATCAACGATGACGAATGTTGAAACTTTGTACAAAAATGAATCTATAAGTGTAGTGAGCTATTCGGAAAATATATTATTATGCCGTCACTAACCCGCAGTAATGACTTAGCAAAAATTTCGAAAAATAATAAAATAAGAAAGGTTGATATCAATTTGAGATAAGGCACGGATGCCCTTGTATAAGGCTAACATATGTGCCAAGTTTTATCTCATTATTAGCATTAGTTCAATTTTTATTAAATGACTTGTGTGCATTTTTTTTTAAAATGTGTTTTATCCGAAAATAATCTAATTGAATTGAAAATCGGTACAAATGTACCGATTTCTTTACATAAGAAATAAGTACACCAAGTTTAGTTTCAATACGTCAAGTTATCCATGATTTTTTGTGGATCATAAAAAGTTATCCAACATCGAGCGTGGTCAGTTCCTGTATGGGTGACAGCTTAGAATGAAAGGAATGTATTTATTATTTAAGGACGAGCGAAGCGAGTCTGAAGTAGGGAGGATGAGCGTAGCGAATTTGATGTGATGAGGAAAAGTTTCGAGGTACCCCGTATCCGATTTTTTAACTTGTTATTGTACTATTTTGTTGTACTTCGTGTTTTAAATAATTTTAAATTAGAATTTTTTTTGAACGAACGTAAGTGAGTTCTTACATTCAGAAGATTGGGACGGCGCGTATGTTTGTTTGTATGTTTGTATGTTTGTATGTTTGTATGTTTGTGTGTTTGTGTGTTTGTTTGTACGTGTCGCGATAACTGCCGTAAAAATTGACCGATTTTGATAAAATTTTGTATACAGGTAAAACTAATTATGTGTCAGAGCTGTATAGTTTTTGGTAATATTCCGAAAAATATTTTCAAAATGGCGGACCGGATAAAAAAAAATTTTGAGCGAAAAAATCGTGTTGTATATCGTTTGAAAGCTCTTAAAGAGTAGAAAAAGAAAATATATGTTTCATGGTCAACATTTCAAATTTTTTTATTAATTTAAAAATGGCGGCTAAAATAATAAACTCAAAAAAATAAAATTTAAAGCGAGCCTTCTTTTACCATTTATTATTATAAATATACGCGAGCCTTTTTTAATATGCATTAATATTAAATATAAGCAATCTAGCGAGCGAAGCGAGCCTATTTTTAACGTTGTATTATAACAAATATAAGCAATCTAGCGAGCGAAGCGAGCCTTTTTTACTATGCATTAATATTAAATATAAGCAATCTAGCGAGCGAAGCGAGCCTTTTTTACTATGCATTAATATTAAATATAAGCAATCTAGCGAGCGAAGCGAGCCTTTTTTACTATGCATTAATATTAAATATAAGCAATCTAGCGAGCAAAGCGAGCCTTTTTTAATATATATTTTATTATAAATATAAGCAAACTAGCGAGCGAAGCGAGCCTTTTTTAACGTAGTATTATATAAATATAAGCAATCTAGCGAGCGAAGCGAGCCTATTTTTAACGTTGTATTATAACAAATATAAGCAATCTAGCGAGCGAAGCGAGCCTTTTTTACTATGCATTAATATTAAATATAAGCAATCTAGCGAGCGAAGCGAGCCTTTTTTACAATATTTTTATTATAAAATAAAGCAATCTAGCGAGCGAAGCGAGCCTATTTTTAACGTTGTTTATTATAAGTATAAGCAATCTAGCGAGCGAAGCGAGCCTTTTTTACTATGCATTGATATTTAATATAAGCAATCTAGCGAGCAAAGCGAGCCTTCTTTACTATGTATTATTATAAATATACGCAATTAGCGAGCGAAGCGAGCTCTTTTACTTGCATTAATATAAATTACGTAATCTAGCGAGCGAAGCGAGCCTTATTTACAATATATTTTATTATAAATATAAGCAATCTAGCGAGCGAAGCGAGCCTATTTTTAACGTTGTATTATTAAAATCTACGCAATCTAGCGAGCCTTTCTTTTACCATTTATTATTATAATATAAGCAATCTAGCGAGCGAGCGAGCCTATTTTTAACGTTGTATTATAAATATAGCAATCTAGCGAGCGAAGCGAGCCTTTTTTACTATGCATTAATATTTAATATTAGCAATCTAGCGAGCAATGCGAGCCTTCTTTACTATGTATTATTATAAATATACGCAATCTAGCGAGCGAAGCGAGCCTCTTTACTTGCATCAATATAAATTACGCATCTAGCGAGCGAAGCGAGCCTTTTTTACAATATTTTTATTATAAATATAAGCAATCTAGCGAGCGAAGCGAGCCTTCTTTTACATGCAGGAATATAAATTACGCAATCTAGCGAAGCGAGCCTTCTTTTACATTTATTATTATAAATATATGCAATCAGCGAGCGAAGCGAGCCTTTTTACTATGCATTAATATAAATCTACGCAATCTAGCGAGCGAAGCGAGCCTTTATTACAATATATTTTATTATAAATATAAGCAATCTAGCGAGCGAAGCGAGTCTATTTTTAACGTTGTATTATTACAAATATAAGCAATCTAGCGAGCGAAGCGAGCCTTTTTTACAATATATTTTATTATAAATATAAGCAATCTAGCGAGCGAGCGAGCCTTTTTTTTTCTTTGTATTATTGAAACGAACGTAAGTGAGTTCTTACATTCAGAAGATTGGGACGGCGCGTATGTTTGTTTGTATGTTTGTATGTTTGTATGTTTGTATGTTTGTATGTTTGTATGTTTGTGTGTTTGTGTGTTTGTTTGTACGTGTCGCGATAACTGCCGTAAAAAATTGACCGATTTTTATAAAATTTTGTATACAGGTAAAACTAGTTATGTGTCAGAGCTGTATATTTTTTGGTAAATATTCCGAAAAATATTTTCAAAATGGCAGCCAAAATGGCGGACCGGATAAAAAATATTTTTGAGCGAAAAAATGTGTTGTATATCGTTTCAAAGCTCTTAAAGAGTAGAAAAAGAAAATATATGTTTCATGGTCAGCATTTTAAAATTTTTTGAATAATTTAAAAATGGCGGCTAAAATAATGAACTCAAAAAATTTAAAATTAAAGGAATAACTCGAGTAATATATCGTTGTAAAGCTCTTGATTAGTAGAACAAAAAATGATATATACTAAATTTCGAAAAATTCAACATGGCGGCCATAATTTAATATAATAATTAGTTTTTACTAATTTTATAAGAATTTACAAGATAAAGATCTATTGTAATATACTTTAGATACTTTTATACAAGTAAAATTAACTATATGTCAGAGCTGTATAGTTTTTGGTAATATTCCGAAACATATTTTCAAAATGGCGGCCAATATGGCGGACCGGATAAAAAATTTTTAAGCAAAAAATCGTGTTGTATATCGTTTTAAAGCTCTTAAAGAGTAGAAAAAGAAAATATATTTTACATGGTCAACATTTCAAGTTTTTTTTAATAATTTAAAAATGGCGGCTAAAAATAAAACTCAAAAAAATAAAATTTAAAGCGAGCCTTTTTAACTATGTATTATTATAAACATACGCAATCAAGCGAGCGAAGCGAGCCTTTTTACTACACATAATAATAAATATAAGCAAAAGCGAGCGAAGCGAGCCTTTTTTACATATATTTTTTTAAACATACGCAATCTAGCGAGCGAAGCGAGCCTTATTTTTACAATATATTTTATTATAAATATAAGCAATTTAGCGAGCGAAGCGAGCCTTTTTTGCAATGCATTAATATTAAATATAAGCAATCTAGCGAGCGAAGCGAGCCTTCTTTACTATTTATATTATAAATATACGCAAAAAGCGAGCGAAGCGAGCCTTTTTTACAATATATTTTATTATAAGTATAAGCAATCTAGCGAGCGAAGCGAGCCTTTTTTTCTATGTTTATTATAAATATACGCAATCTAGCGAGCGAAGCGAGCCTTATTTACAATATATTTTATTATAAATATAAGCAATCTAGCGAGCGAAGCGAGCATTTTTTACTATGCATGAATATAAATCTATTCAATCTAGCGAGCGAAGCGAGCCCTTCTTTTACTATTTATTATAATAATATACGCAAAAAAGCGAGCGAAGCGAGCTTTTTTACAATATATTTTATTATAATTAAGCAATCTAGCGAGCGAAGCGAGCCTGCGTTTACTATTTATTATTATAAATATGCGCAAAAAAGCGAGCGAAGCGAGCCTTTTTTACTATATATTTTATTATAAATATAAGCAATCTAGCGAGCGAAGCGAGCCTACCTATTTTTAACTTTTTTTTTTATAATATAAGCTATCTAGCGAGCGAAGCGAGCCTTTTTTACTATGCATTATATAAAATATACGCAATCTAGCGAGCGAAAGCGAGCCTTCTATAAGAATTTATCATTATAAATATATATATTTATCATTATAAATATACGCAATTAAGCGAGCGAAGCGAGCCTTTTTTACTATGCATGAATATAAATCTACACAATCTAGCGAGCGAAGCGAGTCTTTCTTACTTTATATTTTAAAATATAAGCAATCTAGCGAGCGAAGCGAGCCTACCTTTTTTTAACTTTGTTTTATTTTAATATAAGCAATCTAGCGTGCGAAGTGAGCCTTTTTCACTATGTATTTTTATAAATATACGCAATCTAGCGAGCGAAGCGAGCCCTTTTTTAACTCTGTATTATTATAAATATAAGCAATCTAGCGAGCCGAAGCGAGCCCTTTTTATCTTTAGTATATTATAAATATAGCAATCTAGCGAGCAAAGCGAGCCTTATTTACAATATATTTTATTATATAAATATAAGCAATTAGCGAGCGAAGCGAGCCTTTTTTGCAATGCATTAATATTATAAAATTAAGCAATCTAGCGAGCGAAGCGAGCCTTCTTTTACTATTTATTATTTATAAATATACGCAAAAAGCGAGCGAAGCGAGCCTTTTTTACAATATATTTTATTATAAGTATAAGCAATCTAGCGAGCGAAGCGAGCCTTATTTTCTATGTATTATTATAAATATACGCAATCTGCGAGCGAAGCGAGCTTATTTACAATATTTTATTATAATATAGCAATCTAGCGAGCGAAGCGAGCATTCTTTACTATGCATGATATAAATCTATTCAATCTAGCGAGGCGAAGCGACCTTCTTTACTATTTATTATATAATTACGCAAAAGCGAGCGAAGCGACATTTTTACAAGTTATTATAATATAAGCACGCTAGCGAGCGAAGCGAGCCGTTACATATATATTTATTATACAATATAAGCAATCTAGCGAGGAAGCGAGCCTGCGTTTTACTATTTATTTTATAATATGCGCAAAAAAGCGAGCGAAGCGAGCCTTTTTTACTATATATTTTATTATAAATATAAGCAATCTAGCGAGCGAAGCGAGCCTACCTATTTTTAAACTTTTTATTTTTATAAATATAAGCTATCTAGCGAGCGAAGCGAGCCTTTTTTACTATGCATTATATAAATATACGCAATCTAGCGAGCGAGCGAGCCTTCTATAAGAATTTATCATTATAAATATATTATTTCTTATAAATATACGCAATTAAGCGAGCGAAGCGAGCCTTTTTTACTATGCATGAATATAAATCTACACAATCTATGCGAGCGAAGCGAGTCTTTCTTACTTTATATTTTATTACAAATATACAGCAATCTAGCGAGCGAAGCGAGCCTCTATTTTTAACTTTGTATTTTTAAATATAAGCAATCTAGGCGTGCGAGTGAGCTTTTTCACTATGTATTTTTATAAATATACGCAATCTAGCGAGCGAAGCGAGCCCTTTTTTAACTCTGTATTATTATAAATATAAGCAATCTAGCGAGCGAAGCGAGCCCTTTTTTATCTTTGTATTATTATAAATATAAGCAATCTAGCGAGCAAAGCGAGCCTTTTTTTTACTATGTAAATGTTTAGATACCTTAAACTAGCATGTGAAGCGAACCTTTTTGAGTTTATACTTTAAAATAGATATAGCATCCGAATGTTTTTATAAACTCATTTCGCTGCTTTAATAAATATTTTTTTATGTATTCTTTGACGTGGTCTTGATGCAACGCATTACTAGTTATAAATATAAGCAATTAGCGAGCGAAGCGAGCCTTTTTTAACTTTGTATTATTATAAATATAAGCAATCTAGCGAGCGTAGCGAGCCTTTTTTACTATGTAAATGTTAAAGATACCTAAACTAGCAAGCGATGCGAGCCTTTTTGAGTTTATACTTTAAAATGTATAGCATCCGAATGTTTTGATAAACTCATTTCGCTTGTTTTAAATTAATATTTTTTTTATGTATTCTTTGCCGTGAGTTCTTGATGCAACGCAATTACTAGTTTGAAACGAACGTAAGTGAGTTCTTACATTTCAGAAGATTGGACGGCGCGTATGTATTGTTGTTATGTTTGTATTTTTTATTTTGTATGTTGTGTGTTTGTGGTTTGTTTGTACGTGTCGCGATAACTGCCGTAAATTGACCGATTTTGATAAAATTTTGTATACAGGTAAAACTAATTATGTGTCAGAGCTGTATAGTTTTTGGTAATATTTCCGAAAAAATATTTTCAAAATGGCGGACCGGATAAAAAAAAATTTTGAGCGAAAAATCGTGTTGTATATCGTTTGAAAGCTCTTAAGAGTAGAAAAGAAAATATTGTTTCATGGTCAAAAATTTAAAATTTTTTGTATAATTAAAAATGGCGGCTAAAATGATGAACTCAAAAAATTTAAAAATTAAAGGAATACTCGAGTAATATATCGTTGTAAAACTTCTTGATTAGTAGAACAAAAAAATGATATATACTAAATTCCAAAAAATTCAACATGGCGGCCATAATTTTATATAATCATTAGTTTTTACTAATTTTATAAGAATTTAATAAAGGAAAAGAAAGATTTATTGTAATACACTTTAGATATATACTTTTATACAAATTAAACTAGTAATGCGTTGCATCAAGAACTCACGTCAAAAAATACATAAAAAAAATATTTGTTTAAAGCAAACGAAATGAGTTTATCAAAAACATTCGGATGCTATACTATTTTAAAGTATAAACTCAAAAAGGCTCGCTTCGTTGCTAGTGTAGGTATCTTAACATTTACATATTTAAAATAATACAAAGTTTAAATAGGCTCGCTTCGCTCGCTAGAATTGCGTAGAGATTTATATTAATGCATAGTAAAAAAGGCTCGCTTCGCTCGCTTAATTGCGTATATTTATAATGATAAATATATATATTTATAATGATACATTCATAAAGAAGGCTCGCTTCGCTCGCTACATTGCTCAATACAAAGTTAAAAAAAGGCTCGCTTCGCTCGCTAGATTGCTTTTATTTATAATAATACAAATTTAAAAATAGGCTCGCTTCGCTCGCTAGATTGCTTATATTTATAATAAATATATTGTAAAATAGGCTCGCTTCGCTCGCTAGATTGCTTTTATTTATAATAATACAATTTAAAAATAGGCTCGCTTCGATCGCTAGATTGCTTATATTTATAATAAAATATATTGTAAAATAGGCTCGTTCGCTCGCTAGATTGCTTTTATTTATAATAATACAAATTTAAAAATAGGCTCGCTTCGATCGCTAGATTGCTTATATTTATAAATACATAGTAAAGGAGGCTCACTTCGCTCGCTAGATTGCTTAATTTAATATTAATGCATATAAAAAAAGTCTCGCTTGATTGCGTTAATATTTATAATAATAAATAGTAAAAAGGCTCGCTTCGATCGCTTAATTGCATATATTTATATTCATGCATAGTAAAAGAAGGCTCGCTTCGCTCGCTAAATTGCTTATATTTATAATAAAAAATATATTGTAAAAAAGGCTTGCTTCGCTCGCTAGATTGCGTAGATTTATATTCATGCATAGTAAAAAAAGGCTCGCTTCGCTCGCTAGATTGCTTTTATTTAAATAATACAAAGTAAAAAATAGGCTCGCTTCGCTCGCTAGAATGCTTATAATAAAATATATTGTAAAAAGGCTCGCTTCGCTCGCTAGATTGCGTAGATTAATATAAGCATAGTTAA